>MU227705.1:711655-726506 GCA_018584345.1 Thuja plicata | reverse complement strand
GATAGCAAGTGGACTATATGCCCCCTCAACAAATTAAGCATAGAAAATGCGTCAGATGAGCATTAATTTGTTGAAAAAGTGAATCACTATATGATGATGATGAATACATTCCTATGTTAGTTATGATTTTATTGGTGATGGATGCATTAATTATATGATCTACTATGCACATGTTTTGGATTTTTCTAATGCAATAAATGAATGCAATCTACCATGCACAAAATTTTTGAGTAATGCATGTGTTAGCTAGAAGGAAGTTAGTTTGGAATGTGATCTCTGGGATTGATTGATAGATAAGGAATGATAGAAATGAAATTTTTTCTTTTTTGATAGATATGATTTGATAGAAAGGATGAGTGTCCCAAGTCGCTGCCCCTGTTTCCAATATTTGTCATCATTGCATCTTTTTATTTTTATTTTTCTGAAATTCTGAAGAGTGTCGAATGATCCAGATCACATACCACGTAGATATCACCATGACCTCTTGATAGCAGAAGGAGTAGAGAGATTGAATAGAAAGAGAACCTAGTGCACCCAAAGATTGACCATCTGGGTTCAACTTTGTTCCTTGTTTGAAAAGAAAGAGAGCCAAAAGCACCCAGATATTGACCATCTGGATACCGCTTGTCCTCTGAATTAATCTAAAACAAAGAAACCAAGATAGAAATCCTATGCACCCAGAGTCCATCTGGATAACACTGTGAGCTCTTGATTTCCGAAAGGGAAAGCCTAGAAAACAAGATAGAACTCCTACATCCCTAGAGTCCATCTGGATAGCATCGTGAGCTCTTATTTGCAACATAAAAAGGGAAAGACCATAGAAATCAAGATAGAACTCCAAAACACTCAGAGTCCATTTGAATAGCACTGCGAGCTCTTGATTCTATAAAACCAAACAAGCAAAATAAAAGAGAAGGAATGTCCATTTATTTCCCAGGGTTAAGCTCAGATCGTGGAACTGCGTGGCTGCCAGATAAGTGACAGCACCTACCGCATTTATCCTAAATCATCATGGCCCTGAAATCAAAGTGAACATTCAACAAACAACAATCAAAGAAAATAAGTCATGATCTATCATAGCTACTCTCCTCACATGGTGGATCCTGGAGTAGTGTAAGAACATAACCATGAAATATAGACTGACATCTGACTAACTTGACTGACCTAGTCAACATTTTTGGATGGTTCATTGATGCAGTTGGATTCTCTTGATTGGCTTGACTCTTTGGATAGGCTTGATTGGCTTGATTGCTTGAGTGTGTGTGGTTTCAATAATAGATTACTCATATAAGACTAACCTGTCTGGTTTGAGCGTATCCATCACTGTGTAAGATGATTGATATGATTGATTGATTGATTGTGATCATGTTGGCAGCTGATCAAGCTGTGTCAGATGGGACCCATGCTGGTTCGCAAAGCTCATAATTGTGACAATTGATAGCTTGGATTGATTGCCAGTTGCTTGCTGATTGATTGATAGGTTGATAAATTGATGAAGTTGTGTCAGATGAGCCCAATGCTGATTCGCAAAGCTCATGATTGTGACACTTGATTGACTGGGCATGATCGTCCTTTTCTCTCTTGATAACCGAGTAGGTTTTTTATTGCTAGGGATTTTGCAAATTTTGAATGTTTTTGATGAAGATTGATTTTCTCTTGATTTTTGATCTTTTTAGGATTTTTTGATTGAGTTTTCCGATTTTTAGGATTTTTTCAGGACATTTAGAATCACTCCTAGTTTGGTGGACTAGTATTAACCATGGGTAAGTTCTTGGTGCTTAGAGGGGAATGTGCTTCTGGATATAGCTTGGGTAGTCAGTCTTGCATGTGAAGTGTGCTCAAGCTTTTTGATTTTGGAGCTCATTGATGGTGAAGTTGGATCTAACACTTGGTGCATGTTTGCCAGGTTTTCACTGAGAGAGTGATTTTGTTTCTCTTTACTTTTTTCTTTTTTGATTTTTTTGATTGATTTTTTTTGTTGTCGCCAAGGCGCCTGATTGCCAGGTTTTCACCAAGGTAACAATTTGTATTTTCTAATTTTTTTGGTATTTTTTGGATATGTAGATAGGTGCTTTTACAATAGAGACCTCAAGGGTAGAACCTCTTGAGATGCATGTTGTTGATGTATCCGGGGAGCTGATCTCCTTCTAGTGTCACTAGCATGAATGTCCCACTTTGGGTAGAGCTGACAATGACAAATGTTCCTAGCTAGTTAGGCTCGAACTTTCTGGGTTTGACTCGCTCTACTTGGTTCTTCTAATTTTCCATGAGGACAAGGTCTCCTACCTCAAATGTTCATGGCTTCACCTTCTTATGATAGTTTCTTCTAAGGCGATTCTGATAGCCTTGTAAGTGGTCAAAGGCATGTTATCTTCTTTCATCTAGTAACTCCAGTTCACTAAGCCTTGCTACTTTGTAGTGTTCATCTGAAACTAGGTTCTTCAATGATATCCTTAGGGATGGGATTTCCACTTCGAGGGGTAATACTACCTCTGATCCATAGACTAGGGAGAAAGGAGTGGCTCCTGTAGGTGTTCTCACACTAGTTTTGTATGCCCACAATGCAGGACTAAGCTGTAAATGCCAGTCTCGCCCTGATTCGTTCACTATTTTCTTCAAGATTGTCATGTTTTTAGCTTCGGCTTGGCCATTCCCTTAAGGGTAATTTAATGAGGAGAACCATTGTTTGATATGGAACTGTTTGCATAGCTCTTCAACATCCTTGTTCTGGAAAGGTGTACCATGATCTGTCAGGATAGTTTGAGGGATCTCGTATCGATAGATAATGTGGTTAAGTATGAACATTGTTATTTTCTTTCCCATTATGTAAGTGAGAGGAATGGCTTCCACCCACTTAGTGAAGTACTATTTTGCTGCTATGATGTATTCGTGTCCATTTGTTGAAGAAGGTGTAATTTTGCCCACTAGGTCAAATCCCCACATGGAAAATGGCAATGGTGATGTGATAGGATTTAGTTCCTGGGATGGTGCATGGATGAGGTCTCCATGAATCTGACACTATCTACACCTTTGTACATGTTTGTGTGCATCTATCTCTATTGTGGGCCAATAGTATCCCATGCAGGTGATCTTCTTAGCTAAGTTGTTGCCACCTCTGTGTGTTCCACAAATTCCTTCATGTACCTCGTACAAAGCTTTTTGGGATTCCATGGAAGTGAGACATCGTAGTAGCGTTCCATCTAGACTTCGTCTGTATAAATTAGTTGAGAGGATGGTATACCTAGAGGCTTGGCGGATGAGGGACTTTCTCTGGTTCCTAGACAAGTTGGGAGGTAAGACACTGTTTTGGAGATAGTTATAGACATCTTGGTGCCATGGGGATTCAGGACTAACAAGGACACATGCTGATTCTATGATGGATGCCTGATGTGAAGGCACCAAGAGTTGTTCTACTAGAAATTAGAATCTTGTTTCATTTCCTGACATATCAATCAATGATGCTATGGTAGCCATCACATCTGCAGCTTTGTTCTGTGCTCGTGGGACTTGCTCGAAGAAGATGTAATGGAACTTGGTGCATAGTTTTTCCTTCTGTGCTCTGTATGGTATGAGCTTCTCATCTTTGGTTGTGTAATCATTGTTGACTTGACTGATGACCAACTGTGAATCGCCAAAGACTTTAAGGTTCTTGATTCTCCATTGAATTTCTATCTTTAGACCGATGACCAGTGCTTCATATTTCGCTATGTTGTTGGTGCACGGGAAGTTGAGTGTGAAAGACTTTGGAATTATATCATGATCTGGAGTGATAAGCACTATCCCTACCCCGACACCATGGTTTGTACATGATCCATCAAAATATAGTTGCCATACCTCAATCGCTGGTTGTAGTGTCATGATAGATTCGTCAGGAAAGTCAAAAATAATAGGCTGATGGTCCTGAATGGGTGACTCTGCTAGTTGATCCGCGATCACTTGCCCTTTGATGGCCTTTCTATCTACGTACTCAATGTCAAACTCACTTAAGATCATTACCCACTTCGCCAGTCATCCAGTGAGCGCTGCTTTGCTTAGGAGGTACTTTAAAGGATCAATATGTGCGATCAACTTTGTTTGGTGGCTCAACATATAATGTCTTAGCTTCTGGGAAGTGAAGACAACTGTAAGGCATGATTTATCGATTGGCATATAGTTGAGCTCATATCCAACCAATGTTCTGCTTAGATAGTAGATGGCCCTCTCTTTACCTGCATCATCATGTTGTGCCAAGAGTACACCTAATGCTGACTCTGTCACTGAGATATATAGAAGCAATGGTCTACCTTGGACTGGTGGCACCAATATAGGAGACTTGAGAAGGTAGTCCTTGAAGATTTGGAATGCTTGTTCGCATTGCTTTGTCCATATGAATTTGATGTCTTTGTGCAATAGATATTGGAATGGATGGCACTTGTCTGCTAGCTGAGCTATGAAGCACCTGATTGATTGGAGCCTTCATTGTAACCCTCTTAGTTTTCTTATTTTTGATTGTGGAGGCATGTCCAACATTGCTTTGACCTTCGCTGGATCTACTTCGATTCCTCTATGTGACACTATGAACCCCAATAGCTTTCCTGCTGTGACACCGAATGCACATTTCTTTGGGTTTAGATGAACCTTGAATTCCTACATTCTGTCAAAGATTGGTCCTAATACTTGTAGATGATCCTTGCGAAGCATTGACTTGGCTAGTATGTCGTCCACATAGTCTTCCATTGTTTTGTGGATGAGATCATGAAATATAGTTGTCATAGCCCTTTGATATGTTGTGCCAGAATTTTTGAGACCAAATGGCATGACGTTCCAACAGTAAGTGCCCCAAGGACATGTGAAAGTTGTTTTATGTTGGTCCTCTAGTGTGATCTTTATCTAATTATACCCTGAAAAACCATCCATGAGTGATAGCATTTGATGTCCAGCGGTTAGATCTACTATCATATCAATGTTGGGTAACAAAAAGTCATCTTTGGGACAAGCTATGTTGAGATCCCTGAAGTCTGTGCAAATCTATATCTGGCCACTGTGCTTTGTAACTAGTACCAGGTTAAATATCCAGTTTGCATATGGTATGGGTCTTATGAACTTAACATCCAGGAGCTTCTTCAACTCTGCCTTGACTAGCAATGAAATATGGGGATGCATCTTTCTCAGCTTCTACTTGATAGGTTTGGCATTGGGTAGCAATGAGAGATGATGTAATACTAGCTCTGGATCTAGCCCTGGCATATCCGAGTAGGACCATGCAAAATTGATCATCCTTGCTTTGAAGAAGCTGATAAACTATTCTCTCTCCTCAGGGGTGAGTGATTTTGCCAATTATATGTTCTTTGGGTTCTTGTCATCTCCCAAATTGACTTCCTCTGTTTCTTCTGCTAGTAATGCCGATTTCTCCTCTGTCAAGGGGAGGAGTTCCTTCTTTCCATCTTCTAGCACCTCAGTGAGGTTTTCGCTAGAAGATACGTCTTGTTTTAGCTTTTTAATTATTCTTTTGTTCTTTTTTCTTTTGTGGACTAGAAAGAGGAGCTTCCTCCCAAAAATATGCCGCTCTATTGAGGTCAAAGGAGAAGCCTGCCTTGTGGTCTCATGATGGAATGCCTTCCCTAAGTCCCATGAAATCAGCAATAGCCTCATCATTCTTGAATACATCTAAATCAGGGGGTCCTTATTGATCCCACTCTATTAGCTCTGGGTGTACAAGACAAATACTTTCATGGTTGTCTGACTCTAGTTGACTGAAAGGGACTACATATATGGTTCCTACAAAACTAGACTATGACGTGGATGCACCACTTGAGGTTTGGTAAATGGCATGCTTATCTATGCAGGGTTGCTCGGTAATGGATAGTTGGTAAAATAAGTCTTCTAGGTTTGTGATAGTGTCTGATCGAGGGGAATAATATGGGATCGATGGTTCAGAGTCGTGAAGGGATCTCCACTCATACTCATGGGAGTCGGTCTCGATAGAACGATCGTCAAATGTCTCACTTCCTTGGTTATCATTGATTGCTATGTGGAGGTCTATTCGAGTTTGTGTGGTTCCCTCTTTGGCGGGCAACAACTGTGCTAATATGTTGCTTATCAAGACATGTTCTGTGTTGTGCCCCCGATGCATCTCTGCTATTTGTTCCTGATAAACTTCAATGTCTTGGCTCACAGGACTGGTTCTTTATTTCCCATAGCCCAACCCTCTCATGTTTCTCTGGGTTGGCGGGAGAGACAATTCCATTATGCCTTGTTGTCTTGCCCCCAGCCTGGCTGTACCATCATACCCAAATCTTTGTAACATTATGTAACCATTACCATAGTTTGAAAGGGGTAGGGACGGTTGGATTATCTCTGGTGGATCTTGGTATAACCAGGCACTGATGTCTTGTTCAAATGGATTTTATTCCACTATGTCTCCCCATTGGACAAAGGTTGTGGGTGGACATCTGAATAGAACAGGCTGCGAAGTTGTTGTTTTAATGACAGGTTGTGGCATGCCATAAGTTCTCGGGCATTGAGGCATGTACGTGATGGTGAAAGCCTCTTCATACCTATACTCACCACATCCTTTGTCGATGATGGATATTTTTCCTGCTTTCTGTGTGATATCCTGAAGATTTGAATCTGAAGAGGAGGGAACACTTGCATTTTGGTTAATGGCTATCTTTCCTGCTATCCGTGTGACATCATTGGGAGTGGAATCTGAAGAGGAGGGGATGCTTGCATCTTGGTTTGAGGGTACCTGGTTATCAGTGTTGATTTGGACAACATTACAGTGTTGGAAAGGATTGGGATCTCCCTCTATGATGATTTCCTCTCCCTGGTGTGGGAACTTAATGCATTGATGGTACGTCAAAGGTATAGATTGCATTTCATGTATCCAGGGTCTCCCTAGTAGCATGTTGTATCCCAACTCAAGGTCTAAGATTTGGAAGGGAGTATTTTTTACCACTGGACCGATACAGACAGGTAGAATGATAATACCTTTAGAGGACCTTTCCTCCTCATCATAAGCTCTCATATTTATCCTCCTTGTGACATCAATGCTTGATTCTGAATAGCCCAGTTGCTTGATTAACTTTAGAGTACAAATGTTTAACCCAGCTCCACCATAAACAAGGACCCTATGAATAGTGCTTTTGTGGACCTGGACAAGTAAATGCAAAGGATCATTATGTAGGGGCTTATGCGGTGGCACATCACGGTCTGTGAATGTGGCATGTTTGTTAGCAACTATATGGTTAACCATCATTTGGAAGCTCTTGGGTGTTATGTCCCTTGGGACAACTGCATTCTAAAGGGCTTGGTCAAGTGCCAATTTATGCTGTGGAGATATGCGCAATAGGTCAAACATGGAGATCTAGGCAAGTGTGCACTTTAGTTGGTCCATTATGCTTGCCTGTGGATCTGAGTTTGCTTTAGGATTGGCAGACATAGTAGACGAGGATGGTACTCCTTGCAAGATGACTCTGGCATGACGCGTTGTTACAACACATTTGTTACCTTGGTCTTTGATAGTGATCGTAGCCACATGGCTATCTGAAGGATTGAGGTAATTGATAACATTATCACTGTTGGCATATGCATAGTTGACTTGTTTTGCTTGTCCACCAGACCCGAAGGCTTTTCCCTTGTTGTGATCATGAAAGGCATCGTTGAAGATAGTGTGATTAGTTGTGCCTTTGGTTTGGGTATTCGTCACATTGATGACCCCTGTGTCAATCAGATCTTGGATAGCGTGTTTCAATCAGTAACAATTAACCATTTTATGCCCTTTCACCTGATGAAACTCGCAAAAATCTTTGTCATTATACCACCTCGGTTTGTTTTCATCTTGTTATAAGTCCCTAATTTCTGGGAGAGTGATAGTGTTTGATTGTATCGAATTGCATAAAGGTGATTCTATCAGCTCTCCCAATGGTGTGAAATCTCGTTGCTGGAATTGAAACCGTGATCTGTGTTGATTCTGTTGTTGAATATTTGACATAGCGGCCGCTTGTACAGGAGGAGGTTGGTTTTCAGTGTATGCTTGTTGAGTGGGCCCTATGGGTTTTTGGTTGGCCACATGTTTTCCTTGCAGTGACACTTTGGGTTGTGCATAGTTGATTGTCTTCACATCAATGACACCATCGCTAGTGACATTTTTGTTTTTGTTCCACCACTTAGCTTTGTCCATTGCATTTTTGTTTGTATTTGTTTGTGTTGGATCTGCAAGGATTCCTCTTTTTGACTAAGTTTTGCTCACAACGAACTCCTCGTTCGATGAGTTGTGTAAAGTTCGGAGCTAACTGTAACTCTGTTGTGAATGACATGTCTAGAATTAGATTGTCAACAAACATGACTATTAAGTCTTGTTCAGGCAGATCATATGTTATGCGGTTTTCCGTATTCCTCCATCTTTGTAGGAACTTCAAAAAAGACTCTCCATCCTTCTGTTTGATATCGCAAAGATCCTTGATTCTGACCTTGCGCTCGATGTTATGATGGAAGTGAGATATGAAATTTTCAGCCAGTTCACCCCAAGACTAAATTCTATGAGGTAAATGTGAGAACCATTCCATTGCTGGTCCGGCCAAGCTTTGTGGGAACAGTCGCATTAGATATGTCTCATCATGGGCGAATTCTGCGCAACTAGCAAAAGACTCTCAGATATGTTTAATAGGGTTGGTATTGCCCCTATATTTGTCAAATTTCAGTACTGAGAAGTGATTTGGGAACGAAGACATGTGGAGAGAATGGTCAAAGGGGTATGGGTATAAATCCTCTATGGTGTAGGATTTAGTTTGCCCCTGACTTTGCATATCCATCATTTGGGTTTGAAGGGTTTTCATTTATTGCATTAACATGTCTTTTTGATATTTAGGCTAGTGTGTGAGGACATTCCTCTGTGCTGTGGTGGGTATGAGGCTGCGCCTCTGTGTCCCTTGAGTGGGAACATATGATTTCATCATGGGGACATGATATTGATTTCCCACTGAGTGATTTGGAAATGGGGGCACATGAGTAGCCCATGGTGGGTTTTGATGCGCTTGTTGTTGTGATTGAAATTGGGGTTGATACTGTTGGGGTTAATATTGTTGCTGCTGAGGTTGGATTTGAGGTAACTGAAGCTAAGGTTGTTCTTGCGTGGGTGGAATTTGAGGCAACTGAAGCTGGGGTTGTTGTTGTGGGGGTTGGAATTGAGGCAACTGAAGCTGGGGTTGCTGTTGCATAGGTTAGATTGATGTCAGAATGGGCAAAGATGTAGCCTTGGGCGGGCATTGACTGTAAGTCATACTTGCAGAGATGGATCCCTGTGGGCATGAAGTGTTGATCTCGAGACTAGTGTGAATTGACTGCAGTAGTGACATAGTTTCAAAATAGTTGGTGTTTGGTGGGATGGAAGGCATAGCATGAGAGCTTGATTGTCCTGGCCATGAGACCAAAGGTGGAGGCATACTAGTGACCATGGGTGCACTTAGTTGTGAGCCTGTCATGCTTTGAGTGGAAGATGTGCTGGCCTGGGTTGGGTCATTAGTTTGATTTGGTACAGTCTGTTTCAATGTGGGTAAGACCAATGGTGGAAAGATTTGAGACACAACAGGTAGTATCTAAGGAGGCTGAGTATTGTTTTGACCTGCAAGAGGGTTTTCGGGGCATATGGTTGATACACTGAATTCAGCGGGGAGTTTGAATCCCTTCTTTATTAGCATGGCTAAGTAACGTTCAAGGTTCCTCTCTACAACAACATCAACTAATTTTGTGGAGTAAGCATCTTGCTCTACATTTTCAAGCTCTGCTTTTGTGATATCTAGGAAAAAGGCTGCCCCACGGGGTTGTTCAATGAATAGAGTAGAACTAGTGTTCACAAAAGGATCATTCTCTTGCTTTGTTTCCCAAGCGGGGAATCGATTGATATATGAATCATCCAGTTTTGTTCTAGCCTTAGACCTTGTGTAAGGCCCTCCATGAGGTGTTTGAGACATAGTGCGGTCCAGGTTTTGTAACTAAAACAAGTGATATAAAGCAAACAAGGAAGAAGATCCTTTCTAAGGAAGTCCGAGTTATGTTTTGGACAAGGGTAATTCTAAGGACAGATTTTTATATAGCTTTGATCTCAAAGTGGTGATGATAAAAAGATAAGATTTGCCGACCTTTGCCTTGGACAAAGTCACTTTGATAAAGATAATGATGTTTGATATGATGAGATCAAGGTATTTCGAGTCTGAGCTTTCGAACTAACAATGTTTTTGACAATAATCGTGCTTTACAGAGAAGGGATAATCTTTAATGTTTAGAGATTCACACAATCTTCTTTGCATTTTCCTGGGATAGAGACTATTTTTGGACACCAAATTCAAGGTTTTTAGGTCAAAACATGAATAAAGTATCTCTGGTCAATTGCGGTACAACTCCACCGATTGTGGTAAAGTAAATGGTCGATTGCGGTAGTTTGTTACTGATTGTGGTAATAAACATGACGATTGTGACAATAAATAAGTTAATTATGGAAAACTTCCTTCAATTGTGGCACAATGTGGGCAATTGCGGTAAATGAGAAACAGTCTCAAAAAGACTAAAAGATGGGTATAACTGCTTGACAATTTTGAAATTTTTGGAACAATGCTTCTGATTTGCAAGACAGTTGACATTGACAACCCTAGACTTTAACACATTTGACTCATTTTGACAGTTTGGATGTTTTGTTTTGTGTTTTTAGAAACTGATCAAAGGAACAAGCATGACAGACACTGTGTTTTGAAGAATGAAGATTGAAAATGTGTATGTTCTACAACTTTTTCAAGTTGCAAGGTTATCACAAGGTCTCAACAATGAACAGTCAGATTAATCTAGGTCAATGGCTTCATAATACAATGTTATAGGACCAATGCTTGAATATATGTTAACTCACACAACAATTGTCATGCTACTAGGACACAAAGATCCACGATGTAGGTGCTCATGTTTTTGCCATTTCCAGGTATTGTTGTCGTGGAGTGAAGATCTCTTTCACTACACAAATACCATGGGACAATATGTTGGGGATCTTGGGGGAAATTCTACAACCCCTTGCACTATAATAAGGTACTTGTTCAGAGGTAAAACGGGTTGGCCTCTAATTAATCAAGGTTGTAGTAAGGGTCTGTGGTGTCTCTCCAATCGGTTTGTACATGTGTGACTCACTTAAGAGCCTAGTTGATCACGCTGGCTCCTTAGGGATATTCACCCAATCTAGACTATTACCAACACACCTCGCCTGAGCTTGGCTAGATAAGAAAAAACTTTAGTTCATGCCTTGTTTATATACCGATCAGAAGGATTACCAGTTTAAGGTCGTTCTCCGAGGAAGAAGCGCATTCCCCGGATGTGCCTTTCTAAAAAGTATAAAGGTTTCTAATCTAAAAGTTTGTGCAAATGCACCCAAAACTCAAGACACAAGGTAAATCGATTAAACTCCAAAATTTTGAAATGTGAACTAAGCTACACCACCATACAAGCACCAATGTTCAATTTTAAGCCCAAAAGTAGGTGTTGATTGCTTGTTCAATTTTAATGCACCAATTTGAGAGATTTGTTGCCTTGTTCAATTTTAGCCCCCACGTCAATTTTAAGCCCAAATCTGAAGTGTGAAATGCGAGATGTTTGGACAAACACTGTTCTTTTTAAACCCAAATCGACAAGTGAATTCCTTTTAGTTTGCTTTGTTTAAATAGGTTAGTATCGAAAAGGTTTTTTGCGAAATGAGAATATGTGTAACTTTGAAACAATGAAATTATACTCACCAACAACTTACCCTTCCTGTTTGTGGGAACTCGTTGCCCTGCAGAAAAAATAAAGAAAGTATCAGATTTTTAGATTGCAAGATAAAGAATATTGGCCCTGAAGAGCAATTTTGCAAGCGATTGCGGTAATGCAAGGGAAATTGCGGTAAATAAAAAGCGACTACGACTTAGAAATATCAATTGCGGAAAATAACTTTCAGTTGCGGTAATGCATAATCGATTGCGGTCTGGATCGGTCAAGTGCGGTATGGATCTGTCAATTGTGGTACAATTCTTCTGATTGCGGTACCAGTGGATCAATTGCGGCAAACTGTAGAAAAGACAGAGACCCAAAAGATGAAAGAAAATAAATGTGGAAACCTACAATCGATTGCGGTATTAAACTAGTCGATTGCGACACAATTTTGTCGATTGCGACAAAATACCAACAATTGCAAAATAACACAAATATCGAGAAAAATATAGATTTTTAGATTTTCAACCGTACGGATGTGGTTGATCAATTTTTCTTATCGTCTGCAAGAGATATTCAGGCTGTTTGATTCACGTCAGGTTCACCAAAATGTATGCCTCCTTCTTCGTGATTCATGGTTCCCAAGCTTTCCAAAGGCAAGGGTTAGTAGCAAAGGTTTCACAAATGATATAAATCAAGTACACAATAACTACTAAAACAAATAAATTGAAACGTAATCAATAAAATGTACAAGAACAAGAAAGGAAAACAAATAAATGCAAACCCTAAAGCGCTTGAAGCTTCTATTGTCTCTCTCTACTCCTTCCAAAATGTTGTTCTTGATGCTCAGTATTGGTATGGGCAGTGTCTCTAACTTGAGAAGTGTCGATAATTTGCTAATTGAAACGGGTGTGTGATCACACGATGGCTTGAATGCTAGAACCAAACTGACATAGTAATGGCGCATGAGAGCTTGAAATCCTGGATCCTTCAAATGGTTATGAAGGGTTTATTATATAGGAATTGGGGATGAAATGAATGGTTGAGATCAATCCCAGAGATAGGGAGATGAACGGTTGAGATCAAAGGGAACTGAAGAAGCCATCAGTAAACTCCACCTCTTCAATTTTTAAAGAGGAGACAAAGTTTGGTTGACTGAAGAGCTAATTGTGAGTTACCTTTTTGAACTGAAGAGGTGGGTGAAGTTACCCATGTGGACTCGAGAGGTGGGTGAAGTTACCCATGTGATCTGATTGGAGTTATCTCTTTGAAGATAAATGAATATTTAATTCATTTATTTAATTAAAGTTTTCAACATGTGAGATAATTGAATTCTTTTTTATTTAGAATTGCTTTATTGAAAGAAATTAAATTAATTTAATTGGAAGAATTTAATTAGTAAGTTTAAATATTTGAATTTAAACTATAGGAAATTTAATTTAATTAATAAATTAATTGTAATTAATAAATTAAGGTTAATTAATTAATTTTGGGAATTTGATTTGATGATTTGGGGAATGAATTTAGAGGAAAATAGATGATTAATTAATGATTAAAAAACCATTAATTAATAGATTAAAATTAGTGTTTTTAATGTAAAGTCGCAAGCCTGTCCATTTTCGGGTGTCTACAGGTGCAAACAGAACTCTCCCCTCTGAGGGGCCTCCTGGAGTAGGGACCACCACCCCTCCAACTGGCTCATGACCTGATCTATCAACCATGCAGAAACTATCACTCCCACTCATTCTCAATGACTCTTTTGATTCCTCCATACTATCACTGCCCATAGCATCGTCTCCCTCGGACTCAGAGACAACCCTCTGGGATTTCCTCTTCTGACCTAACTGCGAGCCCCGTGTATCCAAGTGTCACCAGTAGAGAATTGGTGGCTCAAGAGGGGCCAAGGCAGCCTTCAACTGAACCTCCAATTTGTCTGCAGGAACCTGATGTCGGGTGGCCTCTCCAGAAAGAAGCCAATGGAATAGTGAGGCATATAAAATGTCTTACACTGTAACGTGAGGAACTCGTACATGCGCTCAGCCAAAAGTGTTTCCCAATCATATATGATTCTATTTCGGATACCGTTCATGAGTAGAAGCTGTGGGATGGAAATGTATGAGGCTCGACTAGATCCTGTCAACCTACTTTTTACAACATCCATGATTGCACGCCATTCCCCTGGTGCCACGAAGGTATTTTTAATACCATAAACCTTAGAGGTAGAAACAATGGAGTCTAAATCTGTAGGTGACAATGCCTTCGAAACCAAAGATATCCATTTCACTTTTTCATCCTTTTCAATCTTCTTTGGTTTCATGGCTACCTTTTTCCCATGTCTACCAGGAATACCAAAAACCTTTGTAAAATCGGCAACAATGAACGCGACGATGATCAGATGACCTAGGTAGTCGAAGGTACTCCTCTGGAAGAATCTATCAAAGGTGTCAATCATGATTCACAAAGCTCCCTTGTATTCCCGGATACTGAAAACTGGCATCTGAATGGCCCAATGTACCTCGGCCCTACAGAGCTGTGCCTTCATGAAATTATCATTCGACGTGTCTTGCCACCATTGCCTGCACTCAACTCTATTTAGTCCCTCAAATGGCACTGTCTATGGAGTGAATTTCTATGTCATCATTTGAACCCTGGGCCTCAATTTCTCCTTGCCTGCAACTATGACTCTAGAAGGAAAAACTCGTTTGTCCTTCTCCATGGATGTGCTTGGTGCCTGCAATTATTTTCTCCAGTTTAGTTTTTATCTTCCTGTGTCCATTAACCGTTTCTCTTCACCTATCTTTTTGTATGAAATTATAACCGCTTGGCAATCCCTAACTACTTCTCAACTTGTACAGCTTGGCAATCCCTAACTACTTCTCAAGTTTGTTGTTGCCTTTTGGATGCTTGGAACCTAGTGAAGATTGACATGATGACTATATGCAAATGCAAGTTTTTTTTGGATTTTTGGAAATGCAATTTTTGAAATGCAAGGAGATTATGAAAAATGCAAACTAAGGTTTATGCAACTATGTTTTTGGTTTTTTGGACTTTGACAATAAATCTTTGGAAAGGAAACAAACCTAAGAGCATAACCTCATGAGGTTGAATAAGAATCTTGACTTGAAAAAAAGGATTGAGGGACAAGGGACAA
>MU227705.1:685866-711605 GCA_018584345.1 Thuja plicata | reverse complement strand
GTCAAATCCATCATGACAAAGGTAGAATATGACCAATTGATAAGGGGGGGGGGGTTGAAATTTTTGGGACAAAAGGGGACCAAGTCAAGATCCTATTTTCAGCACCATAGAGAAATGCTCTATGATTTGGATACTTTCTAGGATTGTTTGCAAAGTTTTTAAGGAGGATCTAAAATGAGCTATGTATGAAAGAGGGTTATGATTAGGACTTATGAAAAAGGGACTATAATGAGGATTATGATAAGGAATATAAAGCAAGGGACTTTTTGAAATGCAGATGCAAGGAGATTAGGACATGAATATGCAAGATGAAGACTATCAAGCATGCCAAGGGGTTCCAAGTGAAAAGTTTAAGGTTCCATATGTTTACTCAAAGATAAGATGTTTGTTGACCATTTGATTGTTTTTGAAAATGATTTGGAAAAATTGTTCTTTAAGAAGAGTGTTTCTAATATTTTTCCATTTTTATTAAAGTTTGAAACACTCACGCAAGACACATCATTGAGAATGGCTGTTGTAAAAAGGAACAAACACACCACATCCTGAGGATAGCGAGGACAATATCTATTGAAACCAAACTTGAACCGAAGTTTAGCCGCACTTACTAATAGCGGACAACCTAGAAGCTTGGAGGCACGGGCTCCTCCTTACAGTGCATTCACTTCTCAGACACTCCAAGCTTCAAGTCCCAAGGGTCATCACTTCCTAGGGGATTTTTGTCTTGACTAATAGCCGTGAAAGTGTGGGGCATCTTAGTCGGTCTCTGACCTTTCGCGCCAACAAATAGAAGGTTTTTGGCTACTATGACAAGGTGTTTTGTAAGGGCATCCGTTCGGGGGGTTATACGTGCGATAGATTAGCTCCGTTATGGAGGCCTCCTAGCCTATGAAAGTTACGTTTCGTAGGTTTTAACGCACCACAAGGTTACTGAGGGAGATCTTCTTCCTGGTATAACGCATTCAACACCCGTTCATTGTGAGATTAGTCACAATGACATCTTTTGTATCTTGGTTTGGATGGGCTTGGCTTTAGCCTGTTGCCGATTGGGCATCCACTCTCACTGGCTCTACTAAAGCACTTAGGAGGTAGCCACACTAAATAACTTGCATGGATTTCTCTTACACCCAAGATCCATGAAGGCGAGGGGAGAGGATACGTCCATACATTTCCTAGGGTTTACAAACTAAAAGAAAATTTCAGACACATGAATGAAATGTTTCATTTTAAAGCACCAAGATGAAGTGTTTTCTAACTACTAGAACACACATGAAAGTTTCAGAAAACACAAGGTCTTCTACAAACATCCTGCATTAAAATCATTAGTAGTTTTTATGATTCATTCTCCATCCCACGATTGCCAAAATGCTACACAAATCATTAGTAACACATAAAAATTTCTTATCAAATGCAAAAATAGGGATAGGAATGAAAAAAAGCAAATAAATCCTCAAAAAATGCAATATTACCACTTGCATAGAATGTGATGCCACCCGCGTAGAATGTGATACCGTCTGCGCAGAATGTGATGCCACCTGCATAGAACCTGGCTACCACCCGCGTAGAACTAGGGTACCACCTACGTAGAAATAGGCTACCACGTCCACAACTTTTGACCACCTATGCAGAACCTGCAACCAAGGGCGTAACAACTGATCATAAGCTTAAAAAGTAGTGAAAACTTGCAAAATCAGAGGTCTTTTGCACATCTAAGAATGCAATACTATCAGAAACACAAATAGGGTTCATTATTTATGCCATTTAGGTTGATTTGAAAATATTGAAGTCAAATTGAAACCCTAATTAGCCTGCATGTGCATCAAAATGGTTTAGGAATACCTTAAAGAGGAAATCTGCATTTGATCCTAAACTAGTTTAAAGTTCATTTTAGGAGTCCAAATCATATGTGCATGTTCATTTTAGGTTCCTTATCAACTTAAGCAACTTGATCTTGCATAAAGTGTTCCATTTCAACCCCTAGTTAGGCTAGATTGCAAGATTGATTGAAATTCAAAAAAGTTTGATTGCATGTTTAACCCTAAACTGGGTGAAGTTCACTTTAGGAGCCCAAATCAGATGTGAGAGTTCATTTTAGGCTTGAAAATTGGAATGTTAGGTTCATTAACCAAATTAGGGTTCATTAACCAATTTTAGGGTTCATTTGAATAGCTTAGGAGCCATTTTAACCTTTAATCGGATAAAAAGCAGAAAGAGAAAGCATAAGATGCAGAAAAGCTTCCTAAACATGCAAATAGGGATCCTAAACGCTAAATGTGGATTCCATGTGACCAACTGCGTAGCTAAGCATCCATCTGCGTAGCTCTGGGCTCCAAGTGTGCAGGTCTGGGTCCCAACTGTGCAGGACTTAACCACCTGCACAGAAATAGTGACCACCTGCGCATGAACAGTGACCACCTACGCAGAATGTGTGACCGCCTGCGCAACTTTAGTACCCACCTATGCAGTTCTCTTCCAGAACCTGAAAAAGGCACAAAATCACAAAAGTTTTATCAGTTAAGGTTGTTTCACGTCGGGTTCACAAAATGTAAGACCAGAAAAAGGCATATTAAGCATATCTAGGAGACCACAAACCCTAAATAATATGCTAACCTATCTAATCTATCATGAAAGCCATTCAAAACAAGAGCTCACAAATATAAATCATAAAAACACTAAGAAATCCCTTCAAATGTACTCCCATCTCCTCCTTTCTTCTCCATAATCGGATTTAATGTTTTCTCTTTGACAATCACAATTGCACAAAGATTCAAAAGCAAAGTTTGCAAGTGAGAATACTAGGAGAGAGTGATATAACCTTGAATGAGAGAAATGCATCCCATTTTATAGAAAATGAGAGTAAATTAGGCGAGATTGCACAAAATCAATGCATAAATGTAGATTTTGGTTGGTAGGATGTTAGGAAGCATGATATGGGGGAGATCAAATAAGGAGATATTGAGGATATTCATGAAGCACCTTAATAGGGATGAGAATCCTCAATTAAGGGATATGGCAATTAGGTAAGATTAGGAATCATTAAATCAATTAATAACTCAATATTCTCAATATTCCTTACAAAATCAATAATTGGATTTATGAAATTATGAAAATCTCATAAATTGAAATTAGCTGATTAATTAATAAAAATTAATTAATTGTTGAGACTTAGGGAAAAAGGAATAAATAAAGTCCATTTATTTATTCAATTAGGACATAGGGATAAACTATGGGTTATTCATCCCAAGAGGGAAATTAGTGAATTATTGATCAAATTGAAGGTGTTAATGTTGAATTGAAATGATTTTGATGATATTGATAAGAATTAGGATCAATTTTGGGGGTTTTGGAATAGTTTTGGAAATCACAAGGCATCGCTGAGCTTTGACAATGCTCTCGCGATAATGATTAGAAATGATATAATGCGTCAATGAACTTGGATGATGCCAGAGGATAAATAAAGATAGGGAGACATCGATGAACTTGGACAATGCTCCTGAAATGTGAAACTGACAGTGAGGCATCGATGAAATTTGACAATGACAGAGGATTGATAAGAAATTGATATGAGTTTGGAATCAAATGAGTTTGGAATGATCTTGGATTGATTTAGGAAGGTGATCAATTTGGCCAAAATGAGAGAAATGTTAGTAATTGATGAAATGGAAGAATGCCACAATATTAGTGAATGATAAAGATCAAACACACAATATAGAAGACATGTTAAAAAGGGGGCATAGGCAATGAACCATTTTTAGGTGTCTACAACGGGATCCTCCTTCACTTGGGCGTCCCCCTCGTGGTACTCCATATATTCTGGAAAAAATGTTTGTTTTTTGTTCCCTTCATCTACCTGGAGCATGTTGCATTGGAATACCTCATAATCCTCCATCTACCAGTGGATGAATCCATTTAGAGAATCCTGATCATCGTTAGAGCATGTCTCAATCTCAAGGATTCCCTCTTTATTGGGTTCCATTCTTTGTCTTGCCTCATCTTCCTCTTCTCCTTCAGACTCCGAGGATGAGGCTAGGTCCTCACTAACTAGCTGTGTCCTCAGATCAATGGTGAATCTTTGACCACTCTTCTCTATGAAAAGAAAATTTCTCTTCTAGTCATGTTTGACTTTAGCCTCTACTAGCCATCCTCTTCCTAGAATGGCATCGTACCCTTTTCTTTCCAAAGGAATCAATATAAAATCCAGCACAAATGGTTGGGTATCGATCATTACCTGTTGTGTCATCAACGTACCGATGGGCTTAATCCCATGCTGGTATGCTTGGAGGAGTTGGAAGGTCGATGACCACAATGTAGGTTTCCCCAATCTTTTCCAAGTTTCCTCTGGTAACATGTTGACCCCGGACCCTTCGTCTACTATAGTGTCGGTTAAGAATGCTCCAAGGATTCTCATCTCTACTACCGCTAGATGCCTTCCTATGTTAAGCACCAACACAATTGGGTCCAGAGAGGATCCAAGAGAGTCTTCCTTCCTGAGGGAGTTTTGCTTCCCGCTCCTTGTTTCCCTTATTTTTGGCTCCGTGGTCATTATTATATTTAGAAGGGTCGTACTCAAGTGTGGCATAGCGACAAGGAGGTCTTTGAATTTCACCAGAATTTCTGTGTACAACATCTGTCAGATTATGCTTTGTTCTAAGTTGCTTTTCGAGGATGTACTGGCCTTCCCATGCCCTTCCCTCATTTTGTTAGTTAATTCTTTTTCTATGGCAGACTTAGCTTCTTGTAGCCGCTCCTTCTCTATCTTGGGGTTGGGGTATAGGTTTCTTTTTGCTTGTTTGCAGGTTAGCATTAGTATTTACTCTTCTACGATGCTTATGTAGCTCACCCCAAGCTTAGGACACTTAATGTCATCGTGGTCTCCCAGACCACACCATCTGCAGAGGAATTGTGGTGCTTCCTTTGGGCATTCTCTCATGAAATGTCCCCACTGACTGCATGTATGGCATTGTATCATGGGTCAACTGGTGGTATCATACTGAAGGCAACTTCAGCCTCCTCCTTTATTATTGTTATTATTGGTATTTTTGTTACCCCTTCCCCCTTGCCTATTTTTCTGAAAGCCGCTAGATGATGTTGTGTTGTTGTTTTGGTTGTTTGTACCCGTCCCTGAGGTGGATGCCTCCTGGGTTAATAGCACTTGGTAGCTTCAAGATTTCATCTTGTACGTGCAATCCCTCATGGAATGACCCACGATTTGGAAAATGTTGCAAAACTATTTCTTGGCACATGCTCCCTTGGTGTGACCCTCCTCCTTACAGTCGGTACACCATAGGTTGGCTTCGTCACTCTTACTTGTGCTCCCCTTCATAGTAGTTTTGAATTCTCTCATCATCCTAATCATATCCTTCTGAAGGGCTTGGACCTTTTTATTTTCTTCCTCGTCGTCGCCTCCATCGGAGGAGTCGTCATCATCAGAGGATCTATCCTTCTTCTTTTTGGAGGTCTTGTTGTCACTCTCCAAGTCTATGGCTCTATTGTAGGAATCATCGTAGGACGCTGATGGGACCACCTTCATCTTCCTTCGGAGGGTGGGATTCAACCCTTCGATAAACCACCGTTTCTTAAGTCCGTCAGTCGGTTGGCTCTCCATTTTCCCGACCAATTCCTTTAGCCTTCGTCCATAGCCTCGCACGGTTTCCTCTTTCCCTTGTTTTGTCGTATAAATCTCAGCCACTATCTCATTATCATCCCTTAGCAATCTGAATTTACGGTTTGGAATTCCTTCTTCAAATTTGCCCAGGTAGCAATCTTTGTCTGGTCCACATCTGAGAGCCAATCTATAGTCACTCCTCACAACATTTCTAGGAACTGCTTGACCCATTCGTCGGTATTCGTCACCCCGTTGGCCATTTAAATTGTTTCACAGGTCCTATAATGTCGGGTTGGGTCTTCCTTACTGTCACTCGTGAACTTGGGAAACTTCATCTTTTGTGCCATGTTCACCTTCACTGGTAGTGTCTGTGGTACAAGTTGTGCCGCAGTTTGTGTTGTTGGTTGTGTTACTGCCTATACTACAGTCTGTAATGGTGTCTGGGAAGTGTTTGGTCCCTCACCACTTGATGTCCCCAAACTACTGGAAGTTTCAAAGCCTGGTAGGCTACTGCGATCCCCATGCCCCTCTATCACTTTGATACTCTCGGCGGCAGCGGTATCGTTAGCCTCCCTACACGCGAATTCTTCTCTCTCCTTCGTTTGGGCTTCTTCTATCTGTGGGGTTAAGGTTAAACTTCCCAACAAGATTCTTGTTTCTTCTAACAAGTCTTTGTCACACCCACCGTCGTGGTGGCTAGATTCCTCCACACCCACGCCTTCACTTCCTCCCTTTGGTAGTCCCTCGTCGCGTCATCAAAATCTTTCCCTTCTCTCGGCTTGTTGTTGTGCGAGTATAGCTTTTCTAGCGGCTTTCTCCTCTTCAAGTTCCTTCTATAAACTTTTATTTTTGTTTAACTGATTTGGCATAAAAGCTTTCTTACTTATTCCAAAAAAATAATCAACACATCATATGCAAAAGAACACTTTTATTTATTATTCTTCAGTTACATTCTATGCCACTGTAGGGACATAGTCATGACACTGTGTTCTTATTGTAACATCTTTCATTCATGCCTCTCGATGACTATCACCATCTTCGCCCTTGTTGCGTCGACGTTACTCCTCCATAATCCTTTGTCGGCGTTGCTCTCCTTCAGTGTCCTCCCTACGATGCCTCTACGCCAAGGATGCCTGAGCCAACAGTCGGGGTAGGTTATGTAATAGTCTATTTGCCACAGGGCTTACGTTTAGTGCATCCCGCATAATACCCTTGGAGACTTGTTCCCGTGATGCCTCCCTCTATATAAAGGTCTCAATGGTAGCCTAGAATAAAATGCCAAAGTCTACCGTTAGGGCATGCTCTCCCTCAAATATTTCTGTAACTCCATTTTCATTGGTTGGTGTGCTTTCCTCAACAGGTACACCCATTATCCACGTACTCCATTTACCTCTGGTCACTATCCAGATTCGATTCGACCACGACGCCAAATGTTTTCCCTCGTGGGTAAACAAAATTTAACAAGACATACACAAAGTAAAGTACTCAACAGAGAAAGTATAACAATGTTTAATTCATGGATTCATCACTTAAGTACAAAGGTATTTCCGTACAAGCACACCTTCTTTTGCCGAGAGACTTAGTACATATAGGTACCGAAGGGGTGCAAGGCGAACCGTCGCACCCGTTAACTACCTTTGGTACATAACTATCTAACTGCCACAATACCTGACAACAGTGTTTCCCATGACAAGTGAATGTAGTTTTATCTTGATCTTTGAGAGATGCCTTTATTTGGTTATAGCCACCAAACCTACCCAAGAAAGAAAATAAACAACTACCAACTAGGTTATCCAAGACTTTATTAATAAAGGAAAGAGGAAAATAATTATTTTTGATTGCTTTATTCAATTTTGTATAATCAATGTAGACACTTCATCTCTCATTCTTTTTAAGTACAATCACTAATGATGAGGACTTGATTTTTTTTTTCATTACAATTTTTTCCTTTCACTATTTCTAGTAGGATTGATCTTTTCAAGGTTGCCTAATAAGTTAAACATTTCCAAGGTCCTACAATAATTTTTTTTAATTGTGCTTCTTCATACAATTGCTTAATTTTTGAGTTATGAAATGAAGAAATGAAGGAGTTTTAATGACATCCACGAGACCAAGCAGTCTAATGGACCAAAAGTCACATCATTAACCCATTTTCAGATTTCTTTCTATGTCGACTCTTCTATTATAAATCTTGACCAATAAGCTTGCTAACTTGTGAAGCCCCGTCTCTTCAAAGAGTTTGTTTAGACTGTTCGTGTTCAAAGTATTTTCAAATTGCTTACCGATGATATCTTCACATGCTGCTCACTCTATAATGAAGTGCGACTTAGTTTCAACCATGTCTTTGCTACAAAAGACACAAGTTCTTTCCTCCCACGTTTGTTTAGGGGTAGTCCATCTATGATGAGAACTAGTCCTCAGTTGCACTATTAAAATTTGAGCCTTCCCCTTTATTGCAACCCTCAAATAAGCTTTTTCTTCATGCTTTCACGAGGAGTTGAAATATTTGATGTAATGTGCTTTTTTTGCCATCATGTTTTGTCCACACGATAGTTCTAGACTTTTCTAATACCATCTTTACATTTCAATATTAGTGTTAGGACATTCATACTAATTAAATTTAATTGATCTTGATCTACTTGTTTTGTTTTCTCAAAGTCTCCTTCCTACAATTTAACTCCTCTTCACCCATCTAAATTTGTTTAGTTTAGTTTGACATGTATCATGACATGCTGCCAGCCCATATGATGCATATCTTAGGTTTGATGAGGCAGATGGCAACAAAATTCCATCCCATACATTCCACGTATATATATATTTTAAATTTTTTCCCCCCAACTCTTTTAAAGTTGAATGAATGAAATAGTTTTATGTACTCTTTAAATGAAAGCAAGCACATATTGCATTATTTAATATAAATGGCAAAATAAGCGTGACATCAAGCTGAAGCAATAGGTATGAGCTGTCGGCTAATTGTTACGCAAAGGCCATAAATTTCGAATTAGTCAAGCCGGGGAAGATTAGGAAAATTTTCAGCCTGGACACGGCGATCTTTAAGGGAAGAAAATATCTAGAAAAAAATATCAAACCCCTAGCCCTAACACTAACAGATCAGCTTTATAAGCCCATATCTTCGAACTCCTGGAGTATTATGGTGTCAGGCAAGTCTGGCTGTTTGCGGAAGGAGTGATTTTAGATTCAATTTATTTTGTTTCCTCTGTGATTTTAGGTTCAATTTATTTTGGTTCCTCTGTGATTTTAGGTTCAATTTATATCGGTTCCTCTGTATGGAAATAATGAAGGGCAATGGTGAGGTACATGAAAGGTCTTGTTCGGCGTAATGGCCAAAAACATAATCAGCACCCATCATTTGAGTCCTTTTGCAACTGTTCTTGTGAGGATTTCGTTCATGTTTTTCTTTTTCTGTTTCATTGGATTTGAATTTTCCTATTTTTGTACGGGCTTGTTTCAGTGAGATTTGATGTCTTTTTTGAAATTCTTTTGTAACTTTGTCTGCGATGTAGTGTTGTAAGTTTGATTGAAGCTTTTACTGTTTTCATTCTGGATCATCTGTGTTTCCAATACCCTTTTTATTGTCGTAACGAGCAACGTGATCGTTGAATCTGTTCACTAGGGTTTGGTTGACATTTGTTTTCACTACTTACAGCTGGGAGATCTGATCATAACTGATGGGTTGCCTGCTTGTATTTGGCTTGTGTCTACTGTTGACATGTAAATTGATCGGTAGTTCTGCGAGTTCTTACTATTTTTGGGGGGTTTTTATGCTATGGTAACAGCTAAATATTGTTTCTCAAGATTCGTTTTCCTTGTTATTTTTCCTTTTGTGTTGTCCATTTAGGAGTCTTTGTGCCTCTAACAGCTATCTGTGGGTTATTGAGATCTGTTCTTCAAGCATTTCTTTCTGCAAGATGTTCTTCCTTTTGGAATGGACCTGCTCTGTATTCTTTGAAAAGGGTTTTAAACTTAATCAAGTCACGCCGGATGCCTTGGCCATGGATGCCGATAGATTTTAAACCTATTTTCTCTAAAATTAATGGGCTTGCCTTCTGCAAGTAATGGTGATGAAGATCAAAAGTTGAATGTGTAAAAGCATACGGAGTGGGTGGTTGGGGCAAAGGATCTCACCATGAGAGGGCTTTTCCCTGTACCACCCATTCCTCTTGCCTTCAGCACAAAAAATAAGGAACATTTCATCTGATTTTGGAAATGAAGGGGATATCAGATTTCAGTTTTGAAGATTGTAAGTAATGTGTGAACCACACTGTTGGGAGAAATAGGTCAAATTTTGTGCAGGTTTCTTCCAGATTTGTTGCGAACATTCTTTTTGTGAGAAGTATGGATAGCAATCCATAGGTATTTCCACAGATCGAGCTCTCTAACTCTAGCACAATGTACAGTCAGTGACATGTGATTTGAAGGCAATCGTAAGTTGTAATGAAATGCATTTGGTTCAATGTGAAAATGGAAGAATTTGGCTGGAACTGTTTATTAAGTGCATATTATTTAATTTTGTTTAATGAATTGAACTATTTTTGAAGTTATGAGCAGTTTTAATATTATATTTGTTTGTTTGGAAAAATGGTGCGACGTCTACCCTTAAAGAAAACAATATTCTAGGAATTAAATATGTTATAAAATTATTTTAATTATTGAAATATATATTTTAATTAATTTTATTTAAGTTAAAATTATAATGGGTGCTGCTGAGATTTTTAAGGATTATTTTGAAGTGGGAGGTCCCATGTATATTGTAGTTTAGTTCATGTTTAAAAGATTAATCTCCACGATTAATGGAAGTTCGTGGTCTCATCAATTTTTTTATTTAGTATATTCAATTCCCATGACTAAATAAGGTTCGCCGAGGAGCCAATTCCAAAAAGACTCGAATCAAAACAAGTCTTTTTAGGGAATTTGTCCTTGTTAGTTATAAAACATGTAGGAGGCTCTCTTCCTCACTAAAGGTGATCCACATGTTGCTACTCAATAAGTGAGCTCAAGGCCCTAGTGTCGAACCTAGAGCTTTGATATCTTGGTTAAATATTTTTGAAATAAATATAATTGTTAAATTTTATTAGAATAATAGCTTGGTTATTTCCACGTAATCATACAAAAGTCCAAATACCAGCACCTTCACATAAGTGAGTACAATGATCCATTTACATACTAAAATTGAATCAATCTTTCCATTTCCTAGCACAAGAACAATAAGAAAATTATACATTATACGTATCAATGATACATCTTGGCTTTCATGCCATGAAACTTACACAAATTCTTTAAGATATTTTTTCATGATACATATAATAAAGTCTTTGATTGCCATTAACCCTCAAGGGTCTTTCGCAAATCAAGAGATGAGAAATGGTTGAGGCACTTTTTCCACCCAACCATGATGCATTATGCTTCCCAACCCTACTCAAAGTGCCTTGCAACTTGGAGATAAGTAGCATGAGGGAATCTCAGTGCAAGCCCAATCTACATGCAATTCCTACCCGAATATGCTATGTGAACAATCAAGATATGGCAAAAGATATTATTAATTGAGTTTTTGCTATGCTAAGTTCATTCTTCCCAATGAACTCCGTGACTTTGGCCAAAGTACAGTTAAATAAATATGAACCCCAAAAAGAGTTTCATATCATCTATAAGTCCACATTCGACACCCTAGCTCGGAAGGTAAGCTTTCCCAAACACACACATGCATAGTAAGTAAAAACGCATCATGCATTATTATTCTTATTTTTACGCATTAATAGTTTAAATGAATACAATTATAACCATGCGTAGATTTATGCATGTGCATATCCTTCATGCAATTCAATACTATTGATACTACATGCAAAATTTTACATGGATGTCAGTTACTTTCATGCAATTTAAGATCAATGCATTTTATTTTCTAAACATGATTATCAATGTACATTTTACCCTAACTATTTCCACACATGCTTTATAACAGGAAAAATCAATAAATTTTTGTCATAGAAGAAGCTTTACAATATTTTAAACATATGCAAGATATTGAATATAGAATATGTCTATATATGTATGTGCAAACACTCACACAACAATGTAATTATTTCACCGGATGTCTCCCTTCGTAAGAAAAATATCACTACAAATCATTTCATGTTAGCACTAAACTGTCATTATTAGATATATATTTTACTATGAACCACATCTGAACCAAGGGCACGAGTGGATAAGTGATAAACATTTAAAACATAGTCCCATATAGCATGAACCCATCCAGATAAGACATAAGCATTAAGTATAAGACATGAATCTAAATTTGATATTTCAACAATCAATAAATATAGCACCCAGATCTAAAACTGAAAGCATTATCCATTCTAGGAGAAAGATAGACCAAGAACACGCTACACATGTCCCAATGCCAGATTTGATATAAGCAAAACAACAACCAAAGATAAATCAAATGTGTAGAAGCAAACTACCAACTACCAGCTGTAACCATACCTCCACACGCTATGGAGATATTTATATGCCACATCGAAAGCCATGTACACATGCTGCATTAGAAGCCATGTCAACATGCCACGTCAGAAGTTGCCACAACATATTTCCTTAGAACAACTAAAAAGAACGACAACTCAGGATGACAAAGTCTCTGGAACACCAAGAACACACTCTTGATCACTAGAGAACGCCACAACCAAGACTAAATATTGAATTCATCTAAATGAGTAGCTACACAACTCCAACCCTAATTTTTGGAAGAGAACCACTCCAGAAAGACAAATAACTGCAATTGTAAAAATTGTTAACTGCAATGAAACACAATTGTACAATAGACAACCAAGAAGACATTTGAAATAAGAGTATGATACAGGAGCACTATAAAACTGTTGGAATAATGGAATGGTGTGTACTGAGAGGGGAGGGGTGAATCAGTACCCTTAAAACTTTTTATTAATTAACCTTTATCCTTTAGTAATCACTTGCTTGTATTACCGACCATATTTGTTATTCTATCTTTATGCATGTAATATCAATTCATAAACATAATTTGCATGTAAACATTCATAGAAACATTCATGAAATGTATTGACACATGACACAAGATTTGGTAATGCAGAAAACCTCTGTTAGAAGGTAAAAACTGAGGTGGGGATGAAACCCACAAAACTTCACTATCTGCAGAGTGGAAGGGGTCGGTCAAGGCTTACGAGTTTGATCACTTTTGATGATCTTACCTTGTTAGGAGTAACATGTTTAGACTGGTTAATGTCTACTTTGTTAAGAGCTTTAGCAACACTGTTTAGTGTGCACTTGGTTAAGAGGTTTACAAAGGATTGTTAAATCCACCTTCTCAAAGGATTTCTTCTATTTGCTACACTTGTTAGAATGTAGTCAAACATACTTATTGACCTGAGTGTATGCAATCTAGAATTGTTGATTATAGATCCATTAAAGATTACAATATGATGTATCACCTATAGTGACTGATTAATACCTCTGTTTTGCTCGGTAGTCTTGAATCTGGTTCTAGATAACCGTTTTCATCTTTTGTTGTCCTTTTGCATAAAACTCTCAGTCTGATCCATAGAAGTGTCCGCGGCTACAATCATCATCACATCATTTTGTTTTGATTGATTACACATATATTTATACAATGAATTTTACCTAAATGAGTTTCACGCTTTACAATGTTAACTCTATGATCAAAGATTTACAACTTGACCTTGATCTCCTAGTTTTCATGTTTACAATCAGTTAGACTGATTAAAACAATTACAATTACATTGCTTGTTCCTCAAGAAATGGATTTAAAGATATGCTTTTAAAGCTAAACATAAAACTTAAGTGTTTTATATGACGTGTAAGTCAGATCCACATTTCTCAGAATAAAACTGTCTCTTGGTAGACTGGTGCTTGGGTTGCTCTGTAGACTTTCCTCTCGGGTTGCTCTTTATACTATCTGTCGGTAGGCTATGTTCTCTGCTTGTCGGGTTACTCTGTCGGGTTCCACTTCAACATTTTTGGGTTGCACTTGTAAATTGTGTCGTCGGTTTACATTGTAACCTGCTTTGTTGGGTTACTCTATAAATTTTGTTGTCGGGTTCTCTTGTACTTAACATTTTCGGTGACCTCTGTTTACTGCTGTGTCAGGTTGCACTGAAATCCTATCTTTTGGTGATGATGTACTGATAGTTCCAAAACTTGTTTCCTTTTGCATACTAATGACAAAATATGACATCAATCTGAGCCCCCTTTGACATTAGTATCAAAAACTGATGTGCAAAACTAAAATGTTTAGTATATACATCGTGTATTTTACCTTGTCAATATGCTTCCTCTATGTGTATGCACCGGTATAGTATGTGTTCATGTATATACACTTACCTTTTACTATTTCCCCTTTTCACTATTTCCCCCTTGTACTTTCCACTTTCTTTGTCACATATAATTTGCCCCTTTTTTGCTAATAAGGACAAAGGTGTAAATACTTATAACTTGTCAAAAATGTGGGAATGAGAGTTCTCCATGTCTTCCATCATTTTCTCCCACTTTTCCTTAAAGTGTTCCAGGGCCATGTGCTCCAATGTAATCCTTGCATGCATATCATAGATACCGTCGGTGACAAACATCTCCAGGGTGGTAATCGATTGTTTTGCCGAAGTCATATGCTGTTGCAGTAAATTGAGATTAGGTAGGAGTAGAGACTGAAGCTCGGTTATCTCATCTCTGAACTTTGATTCTGCCTCTAAAATCTCAAGTCTCAACCTTTTAGTTCCTTAATCTTTTCAGAATGCAACTTGCTTGCATTGTCAGTGGTTGTAAGACCTTGTGCACTAGCATGTAGATCTGCATCTATTTGTGCAATCTTTTCACTATTCTCCTTAGTGAATTTCTCTAATGTGCATAACTTCTGAACTAAGGTTATAACTTCTCAAATGATTGGTTTCAATTCATTTACTTGTTCAGATAGCTTTACCTTGTTCTCTGCCACATGTTGGCTGATTTTCTCTATCAATTTGTATTGGTATCTCTGTTCTGCTAATTTTTCTATTGCCTTCTCTGCATCCATATTTGTGATGTAATGGCTTCAGTAAGAATAGTTAATTGATCAATGATAGAAGCATTTTGATCAATGTCTGTATCAGGTACAATTTGCTGAAGTATCTCCTTGGTTGTCTCTAGTACCTGTGTATCCTTTGTCTCCTTTTTAAGCTTATCTTGGATAGCTTTTCTTTTACAAATTTTTGCATACTTTGTAAGTGACTCTGGATCCAATGTCCTCGAATCACGGTCTGGTATTTCAATTATTTCTTCCAGGGTGACTAGATTCTTCTTCTTCTTCTTCTTCTTTGAAAGTGTAGTGGAGGCACCTGTATGCAGTACCATAGAAAATTCCTTTGCTTGGTTTGATGTTCTTGATGAAGGCTTTGGGGGTGTTGTGCCTTTTAGTTGATGCTCGGTGTCTACCTGTCAGTTTGGTGTGGACGTCTCCACATCAACCTTAGATTTCTATGCAACTTCTCCTTCGGTATCCTTAGGAGTGGCATCACCTTGCTTGTTTTCTTTACCTTTATCTTTTTGTTCTCCATCTATTTATGTATGTTCTTCATTTATTACATTCTACTCATCAATTGTGTTTTTCAGTTCCTCTTCACCCTTATCCTTGGGTATGCCCGCATCATGCTCAGGTGACTTCTCCTTTTGTGAGATGATATTGATAGCATGTATCAATAATGTCATTTGTCTCGGCGTGTTAACTTGTGCAACATCCGTTGTTGTGTCCTGTTCCTTGGGCTGCTCGGAGGTAACAGTGATATCCTCACCTGCCTTTGCTTCTTCGGTAGAATCTTCAGTTATATCTATTATTGTCACATCTTGGATTGTGACATCGGTTGTGTCTTGATGCAGAGGGTTTAGAGTTCTAGTGTTTTCTTCTCCCCAAGTTGTTAATCACTCTCCAAACCATCAAATGGTCTTAACAACTATGTGTTCTTCACCAATATGGATTTCCTAGACCCTCCTAATCAACTTGCCTCCTAGGTATAGTTGAATTGATGAAGCAACAAACACAAACAGTTTCAACTAGTCCAACTAGTCCACCAACCATCTTGTCTCCACACTAGATCTTCCTCTAGAACCCCAAACCCTTGCTTAGGATCTTCCCCATACTCTTCATAGCCTCTTGCCTATGTTATTAACACTTTAAAATTCCATTGGAAACCTTTCCAACACTTCTGGATACTCTAACAATCCATTTGTTATCACTATGCACTAGTAGGCCTAATTAGGCCTAATTTAATTAGGTCTATTTTCACTGTTTTGGGCCAAATGCTCCAAATTATTCCAAACAACCCCATAGAAGACCTTAGGAATCTAAAGGCTATGCATTATCCATTCAAGAATCCAAAGTTATAGTTTCTCAAGGCACCCACAACCCTAATTACTTCTAGGCCCTAGTTTTCAGCCTAACTTTTAGGCCTCTAGACTAGTCAGTGCAAATTGTCTTCAATCTTGTCTTCAATCTTCACTCCACCTTCTTCAACCTTTTGATCCTTCAAGGAGACCCATTAGGGCTTCCATACATGCCACTAAGTTGTCCATCCAAGATCATGGGTGCTCTGTTTCAATTCAATCTTTACCTTGTCCAGGCTCACCTACTCCAAGCAATCAGCCCTAGGGCATCACTCCAAGCCTAGGAGCTTCATTGCAAAAAACAAAACAAAAACAAAAGCATAAACACTATGTACAGACCCTAACCTATCATCCCACTTGGTTTAATCCATTTTCAACCTTGGATGCTTAGGTTAGATCCATTTTTGCTCCTGCAACTCTGCAAATTGAAATTGCATACATATCACCTAAAATCTAATGTAACTTTACACTTGATGAACTTGAAACAAAACTAGATTATGAAAAATAAATATAATCCAAATATCTACACTCCCATGGAGTCAGATTGCTCAATTCAATCCGTACACAGTCGTACAAAGATGCAGAAATACTATAAATTGCAAGAAATCTCAGAAAACTATCTGTACAGATTAGTCTCATGTGTGGTATGTGATCAAAACTCTATTAACCTTTTAAAAATAATCAATCCATGCTCAAATACCCGAGCATGGCTGGTTACAACTGCCCAAACTCCCATTTGCAACTTTTACAAAAAGTTGCAAAATTTGCTTGAGCAACTTCTGAAAGTTGCTAGCAACTTTTGAGCCTTTCTTGCTCTTTGACCAAGTTAGTCAACTCGATGCATGTTGACCCATCCTAAGACCCTAGTTAGGACACCTAGGACCCTAGAGAAGATAAGAACCCTTAATTGCCCCAAAATAGCAACTTTTACACTTTTTAGACCATGTGACCACATTGTGAACAAAATGAGCAACTTTTGCTCTTACAACCAAAGATGATTCAACTTGGATCCAACACTCATGGATCTTATTACAAAACACACCAAATATCCCTAAACAGCCCTAAACACCATCTAATCTATCTTCAAGCCAAAATGGGAGGTGCTCTGCACCATGTCTCCTAAAGATTGCAAGATCTGAGGAATGTCGTCCATTGCTTTACTAGCTTCGGTGTTTAATTCAATTTGATTGTCATCCTCAGTGTCATTTATCAGAATGTGCTCTGGGTTCGGTATAGCCTCTGTTTCTTCATTGGGAGGCTTATCGATAAGTTCTAATACTCTCTTGGGACTTGTATCCGGTTTAGGTACATCGAATATTTTTATCCAAGTATCCTCACTTTCTTTGTCAAGCTCAATAAAGTTTCCCTGTAGGACTTTGTAAGCTCTCAATTTTGATGAGAACCTTTTTTAATGTAACTTCATCATTTCTTCAATTTCTTCCATTTTGGACTTGGTGTCATAATATAAACTAGGGTTCTTTCCCTTATCTATTTTTCAAAATTCAATGCGAATGCCGACCTTGCCGATGATCTATCTAGAAGTTCTTGTGACATTTTACCTTCAAATTGTATTGGTATATATTTGAATATACACATTGCTGTGATGATTTCCTCCTCTATCTTATTCTGATCCTCGAGATTTAGGGTTAGCCATTTTCTAATCTTAGGCTCTGTTATTAAACCTGCCTTGATGATTGATGCACATACCTCATCAATTGCAGTTGGAAGTTTGTTCTTTATAGGTTGTTCATCTTTTTCAGTGTCTTCTATATCTTCCTTGCTTCTGATGAATTTTCTTCTTTTTGTTGGTGCCCGTTCCTCGGTTTGAGGCTTTCTCTTGTAAGTCCTCACTTGTCCTTTCTTTACTGATGACGAGCTTGCATCTTTAGTTGTCTGAATTCTAGTCCTTGGTTTCTTTGCAGGTGGTGGTGGTGCATCAGACTCTGTAGATTTAGAGTCACTCAATTGTTCAGCTTCACCGATGGGTGACTATCCCTCGGTGTCATCCTTTTGTTCTGACTCTTCATCATCTACCGACAACTTCTTCTTAAGTGTCTTTACCATTTTGTCTTTCTTTCTGTTAATCTTCTTCACAACTAAGAATGTTTTTATTCTTTCCTTAACTTCTTCATAGGTTCCAAACCTTGGTTGTGACTTGTCCAGTGGTTCATTTAACAATGCTTCAATAGCATTGGTGGCTTGATCTATGTTGATCTCATAGTCAAGTGGTGCTAACCATGTTGTCCTCGGTACAACTGGTTTGATCAAGGTGGTATCGGTGTTCAACATAAAACAAATATCAGTCTTATATTTTCTATTGGTTTTTCTGGTATCCTCATCCTTTTCTGCATCCTGTCCTTGAATCCAGTGAAATATTCATCCATGACATATGTAAATTTGTCACCTAGTGACTTAATGAATTCACTGATTTGAATTGTCACTGGTTGGGTGGTATCCTAGTTGACATTACCGATAGATGGGAAGAAGTCTTGAAAGTAGAAAAACATGCACATTAGAAGTGATCTGAACTTACATGAATTTGAATTTGCAGACTTGATTGTCCTCATGTTCTCATCTAACTACTTTAGTAGAAGCTCGGATAGATCCAACTATAGAACCTTCTTTACAATCTTGTGGGCAGTGTCAACTACTCCACATGCAATGTTGTTCATCCTACTGGCTTGGAATATTGTATCCTAGCACACATGCACCAAATTTCATTTCAGGATCTTTGATGGAATTTACCTTCAATCCTCTGCCATCCCATTCTAAACCTGTCATCTTCTCAGTATCGGGGTGAGGAGGGTATTTAAGTGCCTTGGCCTTGTCGGTTATAGGATAACCGGTCACAACATGTATCGCATTTGTAGTGATCTATTTTGGCTCGTCTAGCCACATCTTTTGGTCATGCACTCTACTCAACACTATCTAGATCCACTTGATTTTAAACTCCTTCAGAAACATTAGGGCATTTGTGAGCCCTTTCACCTTGAGTGTTTATGTTCATCCTCGATGGTTCCATCTGTGCAAAGCTTCTTGTAAGGTTTCTCAACCCCAAGATCTCCTATCTCGGCAATCTTGCAATGTATGTATGCCCTGACATCCTCGATGAGAAAAACCCTAGGTGGTATGCTTGAGAATGCACCAGCATCGTCAGGTTGCAAGGAAACCTCTAGACAAAACTTGTATTTAGGTTCTTCATAAGTGGCATTCTTGATTAGATTAACCTTTTTCTCCTTGGCATTCTTGATCTTGGTTACACGGGATATGGTTGCCATGATTTTATGAATTTAGGGCTTTTCCGTAAAACAAACAGTGACCTTGCTGACTCTAGTTACTTACTTAACCTACTGTAGGTGATGTAGATCTACTTGAATGCCATGAATCTGCTTGTTAATCACTTGTGCAATCTGGTAGCTGTTGGTCGCTCTGTTCTCTACTTTGCTCTGCTTCTTCGCTCTCAATCTCATGGTGAATAATGAGCTCTTCTATCACCCTTTTTATAGACAATGCCCTATGTGGAAAAAATTAATTCTCTACCCACTTCTCGGTGTTTGAAGATGGGGTCACTCGGGTATCACACAAACTTTCGACTCAGGGTAAGTGACAACTCACTTAACCTTTCACATATTTACTGATGGCGCTCGATAAATAGAGAAGAATTCAATGCCTTTTTACATTATTATCGACGATGCTCGGTTTACACTGGCAACTTAGCTTTTGTATGTTAACCGACGATTCTCAGTAAGCATTGACAACTTATGTTTGTAAGTACACTGATGATTTTTGATATGCATTAACAGATGTGATTGAATTCACATAATTATAACAAGTAATACCATAGTGCATCTTTATTCATGCTAGTTTGGCATTTTATCATTGTATAATGGAACTGATGTAAAATATAACTTGGTATAGTCTAGTTCCATACTTGTTCAGATTAGGTGGGGGTGGTGATATCACTAGATCCATTGGATAAGGTGTCACTAATTGTATTGCTCGGTCTAGCATCATCAGTGTTTGTAGGTTTCCTCCACATTTTGTTTCTCATCTTTCTGATGTCTTCAATAGTATTGCCATTGGGAAAAGTGCTTGTCTCTGTCACTCAGTCTCTGCAGTCCTTGCTTAGATGACCAACTTTATGACAGTGTAAGCATGCCATTCTGGGGTTAGTCCAGCTTCTAGACCTTCTTGTCCATTTTCTCATGCAGTTTGAAACTATGTGACCAAATCTACCACATGATTTACAGTTTTCCCATGTGTTGTAATCCCAAACATATGAGTTACTGACTCTTTTTAGTTGATAAGCATTTTCTTGTTCTTTAGGCTTCCATGCTTGCTTTTTCTTCTTCTTGCATTCAAGAGATGTGTGCCCGTGCATTTTGCAAGTAGGACAATATTTTTCCATTTAGGTTTCCTTCTTTGGTTGTTTCACCTTAGATTTACATTCATATGCTTTATGTCCTTTCTAGTTACAGTTATAACAATTTCCTATGAATGTAGATGTGGATTTAGGAATACCTTTCATTTTTCTTCTGCAAACATTTGATTTGTGGCCTAGTTTTCCATAGTGATTGCATGACTGCTTCCTTGGTCTTGGATTTGTGTAGACATCTTTGTGATCATCTTGGTATGGTGATTCTCCATGCTCGGTATACCCTAGTCTGGTATTGTTTTTGACTCTTCTTTGTCCATCCATAAAATCATCCATCATTTTTGTACTTTCTTCTCCTCTCTTAATCATATCATTGTGTTGTTGTTGAATCCTTACTTATGCTTTAGTTTTTCATTTTCTTCTCTTAGCTCACCAATAGCTTCTATTTTTTCAATGAGTTATATGTTCACTCGGTTTGCCTCCTGACTCATAAGAATAATCTAATTGGTGATCTCATGATGATGTTCAGTAAGTCTTTGTATTTCTGACTCTTTCTCTTGTAGCTTTTCAGTGATCTTCCTCCTGTCATCAATTGCTAGTGTTATTTCTTGCTCAACTTGTCTAAAATTATTAATAACATCAATCATCCTTACCATTTGTGTCTCTTGACCATTTTGCGGTATCTTTACTTAATCTGTTAGATGTTTATTGATTTCATTCAGATTTGTAATGCTTCCTTCAGATGTGTCTGATGTATTGCAAGATGTAGATCCTGATGACTCAATTAAATTAGGTATCTCTTCTTCATGATAGTGTGTTTCATTGCACCGAGATGCCATAACCTTTATTTCATCCAGTAGCTATCTCATTTTGATTTGTGCTGCTTTGTATTTCTCATAGAAGATCTATATCTCTAACTTCTGATTCTCAATTCTCTTGTCTAGCTTATACCTTTCCATTGTATGATCTTTTCTCTCAAGTCTTTTAAAATTTTCCAAATAAGAGATCTAGCTCTGATACCAATTGTTGGAATAATGGAATGGTGTGTACTAAGAGGGAAGGGGTGAATCAATACCCTTAATTTTTTTTTAATTAAGCTTTATCCTTTAGTAATCACTTTCTTGTATTATCGACCATATGTGTTATTCTATCTTTATGCATGTAATATCAATTCATAAACATAATTTGCATGTAAAAATTCATGAAATGTATCGACACATGACACAAGATTTGGTAACATAGAAAACCCATGTTAGAAGGTAAAAACTGTGGTGGGGATGAAACCCACAAAACTTCACTATCTACAAAATGGAAGGGGTCGGATAAGGCTTACAAGTTTGATCATTTCTGATGATCTTACCCTGTTAGGAGTAACATGTTTAGACTGGTTAAGCTCTACTATATTAAGAGCTTTAGCAACAGTGTTTAGTGTGCACTCAGTTAAGAGGTTTACAAAGGATTGTTAAATCCACCTTCTCAAAGGATTTATTCTATTTGCTACACTTGTTAGAATGTAGTCAAAAATAATTATTGACCTGAGTGTATGCAATCTAGAATTGCTGATTACAGATCCATTAAAGATTACAATATGATGTATCACTTATAGTGACTGATTAATACCTCTGTTCTGCTCGGTAGCCTTGAATCTAGTTCTTGATAACTGTTTTCATATTTTGTTGTCCTTCTACATAAAAATCTCAGTCTAATCCATAAAAGTGTCTGCAGCTACAATCATCATCACATCATTTTGTTCGAATTGATTACACATCTATTTATACAATGAATTTCACCTAAATGACTTTCACACTTTACAATGTTAACTCTATGATCAAAGGTTTACAACTTGACCTTGATCTCCTAGTTTTCATGTTTACAATCAGTTAGACTGATTAAAACAATTACAATTACATTGCTTTTTCCTCAAGAAATGGATTTAAAGATATGCTTTTAAAGCTAAATATAAAATTTAAGTGTTTTATCTGACGTGTAAGTCAGATCCACTTTTCTTGGAATAAAATTATCTCTCGGTAGATTGGTGCTCGGGTTTCTCTGTATACTTTCTGTTAGTAGACTCTATTGTCTTCTTGTCAGGTTCCTCTACCGGGTTACTTTGTCGGGTTACACTTCAACATCTTTGGGTTGCACTTGTAAACTGTGTCACCAGTTTACATTGTAACCTGCCCTGTCGGGTTACTCTATAAACTTGTTGTCGGGTTCCCTTGTACTTAACATTTTTGGTGACCTCTGTTTACTATTGTGTCGGGTTGCACTGAAATCCTATCTTTTGGTGATCATGTACCGACGGTTCCAAAACTTGTTTCCTTTTTCATACTAATAGAAAAATATGTCATCAAAAACAACATATAATCATGATTGTAGGATACATGCATGTCTTTCATTGTTCTGATACCATACGAGATACATACATGTCTTCCACTGTTCATAGAACATACATGATACACACATGTATTCCACTAATTTTGAGATAATACATGATACTTACTTATCTTCTAGTGCTTTGTAGACAATAAAAAGAATGTACTTGTCTTCCAATATACTGAAGGTTCAACACACATGCCCACATTACCAAGAATAGCATACTTCTGGATTGGAAACACAAGCTCAAACACCTTCAAAACATATGGAACACTATGTTTGACATCAATGACAATAAATAATAATAATATATTTCTAACAACCCTAGGACCCATTAATGTATCCTAGGACCCATTAATATATCTCATGACCCATTAATACATATGATAACCCCTTAGGAACACTAAAGGTACCTAGGACCATCTCCATCTCATCTCTCTCCCGCTAATTTCCCCTATCTCTCATTCTCTCCCCTCCCCTCTCTTCTTCCCATCATCCCATACCCCCCCTCTATCTATCTTGTTAGTAATAACTGAGAGGGGAGGTGGGGNGGGGGGGGGGGGGGGGGGGGGGGGGGGGGGGGGGGGGGCAGGTGAATCAGTGGCTTCAAAAACTTATGTTTAAACTTAACCACCAATCAATAAATATTAGATTATTAAGTCCCTACAAGATGCATGTCATGAAATACTAATAATGACTTAATTGTCTGTCGGTTTCCCTTTTCTGACCTTGTTCTCCTTGATTACCGATAAGTAGTAAAAACTATTTACCAACACTTAGTAAAATATGCAGATCATACTGATCAATCCAGAAATGCATATGTGAAATGTAAAATAGTAAAGTAATAAACCATACACACATAACACATGAATTTTAACGTGGAAACACTGTTAAGGGAAAAAACCACTAGGACCGGTACCCTAAATTTTCACTCTTATGAAGTGAGCCCTGTTAGGAGCCAACCATGTTAAAGGTTACAAACACATTGTTAGGTGTGACCTTGTTAGAGGATTTTATACATAGAGGTTGTCACTTAGTATCAGACATCTATTTTCTACCATCCTTGAATCAGCCTCCTTCTTAGACTGTCAATTGGCTTTAGGAAAATCTTGCTACCATCCTTGAATCAACCTTCTTCTTAGACCGTCAATAGGTATCTGGCAAGTCCAATGCTTCTTTCATGAATCAACCTTTTTGGCACTCCTTGGGATGTACCTCAATATATAGAAGACTGTTAAGTCCTGCTCTATTAAGAGACTTGATGCTTCAATAGTTAAACTGAAACATAATGCCCTGTTTCTAATGCAACTTGAATTGCAGATTTTCAGATCTATTTAAGTACATTACCTCTTTGATCAATGTATTAATTCAATTCTTTGTGCTCCACACTTTTTGCTCTATGATGTTGTGCTTCACTATTCATCGGTGTCTGCAGAATTCTTTAGCTCTCCTTAAAATCAAGACTATATGATCTTATCCTTCATCAATTTCTCTTCAGCATCCTCTTACTATTCATCCCCTTCATCCCCTTTTTGTGATTACGGAAAGGAATAAAGCTTGTCTCTTATATAGACATAATATTCACCATTTCTTGATTCTTGATTCTTGGCGTGAAAAAAAATCCAGCCAATCTGATTTAAAGCATAACTCCTAATTTATCTTGTAGTTATCTTTTTGCCAACTGTACAAATCTTCTTTAAATCAATCACTTAACTCTGGTCGAATAAAACAATGAAAACAACCAGTTAAGTATATCTTTAGCTCTTGCTAGCTAGATATTTTGTCATTTTCTGAGCTCTCTGTTCTGTCGGTCAACTCTGTAGTTAGTCGTTGGTGACAACTGCCAGTTCCATCGGTGTGACTCCAGTCAGCTTCAGGATCTCCGTCCATCGGGCATCATTGGATTTTACTCGTCTGGCAACTCTGTTCTCAGCTCGTTGGGCATCCTGTGATTTTGCTTCATTGGGAAACACTGTCTTCTGCTTGTCAGGTATCACTGTGACTTTGCTTCTTTGCCTTTATTGATGGTGTGCACTCCATCAGTGTTATCTGTCACTTAGTGAATACTTGACTTTTATGAATTATTGAAAGCATAATCTTTGTTCCATTGATTCTCTGAAGTCTTTGGCATTATATACATGAACGTACAGATGATATCAAGTTGACATCAATGACAATACAAACCATTAACTAATTTAATGTCTTGCATTATCTTCAACTTAACATTATCAAACATTCAATCAGTTACATGTCATGAATCTTTCCCTTTGGCATTGATGGCAACAAACTTATTTTATCACACTATACTATTTCAAATACAATATGAAATATAATTTTTGATATTCATCAAACTACCAAACAGTGTTTGATAATCGATAAAAATGTCTGATCGCCGATAAGCCCTGTGTTAGCTTAGATTTGATTCTTGCAGCTCTTTTTATTTCTTGTTCTGATGTGTTGCATCCTTTCCTTGTGTCAATATCTCTCTTTTGACTTTTCTTCTTCTTTGATATTTCTATCTCTTGTCTGCAACTCTCCCTATGGATATGATCTCTCCTTGTTGGAGTAATCTGATAATGGATAATCTTTCTTCTTTTTACGAAGACTGTGATAATATGGAAACTTTCTCTCCCTTTGACAACAATACCAAAAAAATATCTCACAGATATCTGACATTAATGTCAAGTGATCTTTTCTCTCCATCCATAATATATTCCTTGAATTTCCCTTATCCATCAACAATACAACAATATGTCTGGTGCTCGGTTATGATATATACCTTTCTGTATATAGATGTAGCTTTGAAGTTCATCTTTTTTCTTGCATCAACATGAATGATATTCTGATAATATATAGGCTGATGCAGCCTTTAGTCTTTTACTGACTAGTAGACAAGGGTTTGACCCCTAGTCTCTTTCTCAAGTACTCAAACGTATCCTTGGGCAGTGGCTTGGTGAAGATATCAGCTAA
>MU227705.1:650805-678822 GCA_018584345.1 Thuja plicata | reverse complement strand
CTATGGGGATTCACAGCTGATAATCAACCAAGTTAATGATGAATATCAAACAAAACATGAGAAAATGGTACCTTACAAGCAAATGGTTGATTCCTTGAAACACTACTTCACATTTGTCACGTTTCAGCAAATCCCTAGAGTAGAAAACAAAGCAACTAATGCTATGGATACACTTTCTTCACTCCTTCAGTTAGAGCAACATGAATCAAGATTTGAATTCATGGTGGAAGAGCTCCATCACCCTATCCATGACTCTCAAGAAAGCCATGTCATTTGTACCCTTGTTGGTCGTGAGTCATCCCTTTATGGTGTCATTTACTCGTATCTTTGTGATGACATTATACCTGAAACCTTTGACTGATCTAAACGCATAAATCTTACCCGAAACACCTCTCGCCATTCCCTTATCGCTGGTGATTTGTATAGGAGGGGTCTCGATGGAACACTTCTTAGATGCTTAGAAAAGGAAGAATCTGACCAAGCGTTAGTTGACATCCATGAGGGCATTTGTGGGGGACATTCCAATGGTCTTGCCATGGCTTGAAGGTTGCTTAGGGTGGGGTACTATTGGCCTACGATGCTGATTGATGTAATAGATTTTGCAAAGTCATGTGAAAAGTGTCAAAAACATGATAACCTAATACATGTTCCAGGAAGGGAGCTCATTCCTTCTATATCTCATTGGTCATCTCAGCGCTGGGCCTTTGACCTTGTTGAGCAGATTCATCCCAACTCATCAGGTGGACACAAGTTTATTATCACTGCTACTGATTACTTCACTAAATGGGTAGAAGTTGTCCCACTTTCTATTTCCTCAAGAAAGATAGTCTCTCTATTCATTCTGAACCATATCATCTGTCGATATAGAGTGCCTTCTGAGATTATCACTGACAACAGAGGCCGGTTTAAAAATAAAGACCTTAAACAACTTTGCAATAAATTCAAGATTAAACAACATTGGTCCTCTATTAACTTCCCGCAAGGAAATTGTCAAGCAGAGGCCTTAAACAAAACCATTCTTAAAATATTGCATAGAACAGTCTGTAAGAATGGTAGAGATTGGCACTTACAGATAAATTCAACTTTGTGGGCCTATAGAATGAGTATTCATACTCCTACTAGGGCTACTCCTTTTGCCCTTGCATATAGCGCTGAAGCAGTGTTACCTTTGGAGGTTGAGATTCCTTAACTTAGAGTTTCCCTCAAAGGTCTAGTTACAGATGAAGACTACCGCGCCATGAGACTTCAAGAGTTAGAAATTATAGATGAAAAATGTCAAGCATAATTTGACCATGTGAGGGTTTATCAAAAGCACATGTCCAAAGCCTTCAACAAAAAGGTTTTCTCTAGAGAATTCCAAGTAGGAGATCTTGTCCTACGTGAAAATCCCAAGAATCAACAACATAGAGACCAAAAGGGCAAATTTGAACCTAATTGGCTTGGACCTTACATCATTACAAAATTTTTTAGATCAGGTGCTTATTTACTATCTATAGCAGAGGGAGAGCAACTCCTTGATCCTATCAATGTCTTGAACCTGAAGAAGTTCTATCCATGATTCCCATTCTGTCTGGGGGCATCCTTTGTACATAATTATTGATCCTGAAAAAATGATCATCTTAGTGAAAACCTAGCAATAGGCACTTTGATGTATCTCCAAAAAAAAAAATATTCCAAAAATACAAAAAAATATAAAAATAAAAAAAAATAAAAAAAGTGCCTTAGTGAAAACCTAGAAACAGGCGCCTTGGTGAAAACCTAGAAACAGGCGCCTGTTTCTTAGAGTGATTCCTCGACACTTAGCCTTTCTCCATCATGCCTTGTCCTTGTTGCCTCTGTCTGGAATTGGTCTTTGTCTTTTTCTAGGGGGCATAACTATGTTAGCTTCGGTCTCTTCGATGCATTAGTCTTTAGGACACCTCACAAACGGTGTTTTTCAACACCACTCCAATTGTGTTTTTCAACACAACCCCTGACTTCGAGTGTTTTTCAACACTTATCGGTTTGGTCTTACCTAGTTTTGTCATGTGATCTTACCTACTTGCAAGCATTCGATCCTTATCCTCGGAACTCAGTATCAATTAACACACTTAAATTTTTAAACACAACACTTAATGCTTGAGCTATGCCATGATATTTTCTTTGTGTGCTGACTATAATTGATTTTCGTTGAGTGTCCTTGTCTAATAAGTCTCTCCATGATGCATAGCTAGAGGACTTAGGGCACGGGGCATGTTTTTATTTGCTTTCTTCTTGTGGGTGTGGTCTTGAAACTCTTGAGTGTCTCTTGTTGTTCTCTTGACACACTTAGGAAATTTGAGGCTTCATCCTTGACTGTTTTTGCACAACTATTCTTCTGGTCATCCTGGCCTCTATGGCTTGATGCGAGCGTGATTTTGCTTCATTAAATTGGGTAAGCTAACATCGAAGTCATCTTGACCTTTATGTATTTGATGCTTATGTTAGAATCTTTCTACATTCCAATCCGATATAAATCGAATTCATATCTTCATAGTTGCGCTTGTGACTAGTGATGATTTTGTGATTTTTTGATGTCCGTTAATAATGGCCCAATAATGAAAATAAGTTCCTTAACATTTTCTCATGAATGATGAACACAAAGTCCTATGTTACAGTTGCTCTATTGCAAGTACACCTTTGCATTTTTATGTAGCTTGCATTGTTAGACCTCATGTTACTTTTGCATTTTTAGGCTGCATTATGAGTTTGAGGGGGTTTTTCCTTAATCAACTGTCATCACGTTCTCATCTTCATTTTCCTTATCTTCTTTCATGATCTCAATTAAAATTTTCTATCTTCAATAGTTGATTGATTTTTGGGCATTCTCTTTCTTAAGGAAAAATCTATTTCTTCTCTCCATTTCTTTCCACCTCTTCCAACCTTCTGTCTTCCATTCACTTTCACCCCACTTCTTTTCTTCTAATTCAACCTTGGGGCATAATCTTTCATGCTTAATGATCTACCTTGGTTCTGTGATCCTTATATCTTTTGTCTTACATCAAGAACCTTATCTTTAGTTCGATTTGATCAAATTTATCAAGTTGTTATTTCTCCTCTATCTCATTTCGATTTCAATCACGAGGGGGCAGTACCTATCAAACTTCAATCCTTGATTAATCTTTATCAATCCTATCAATTACTTCGCTTGGGGAAGCCTTTCTTGAGATTCTTATCTTGGACATGTCAATTACCTATTTACAGGGGTGTTGACCTTGTCTTTTTCAATCTGATTATCTTTGTCCTTATGTGTTTCCATAAAGATCACACATCTGGGTTGTTTTGTGATCCCAAATCGATCTCACACTTCAACTGCATTATTTGACTACATGTGTTCCCATAAAGATCACACATTAGTCAAAGAGGGGCACATGTATGCACCCTAAAATGGTCGCCTAGACTATGGGCCCCCATTCTTCAATTTATCAATTTCCTGAATCAATGCTTTGCAACATTTTCAATTTAAATCAATTTCCTTGATCAAATCGTAATTAATTCAATTATTTCAATATTCCCTAAGGTTTGATCATTTCATCAATAATCTTATTTAATTAAAATAAAACATCCCTTTTAATTAAATGAAATAATCTTATTTAATTAAAATAAATATTTTAATTAAATGATCTTATCTTATTTAATTGAAATCTCTCTTTTAATTACATAATATTATCTTATTTAATTAAAATCTCCATTTTAATTAAATAAAATAATCTTATTTAATTGAAAGAAAATAATTCTTTAATTAAATAAATAAAATCACCACTTAAAGCTCTCTTTTTGATGAAAAGGAAAATAAATCAAATAAAAAATAAATAAAACTCCTTCTAAGTGGTGGGATTTTTCCTCTTACTTGCCTTTTTAGGGATTTATCCCACATTGCTCTTGAGGATGCATTCCTCTCCACACTTTCCTTTATAAGGAGCCTTCTCCTTCTCATTTTAGGGATAAAATTAAAAATATAGAATTTTTATGCTATTGTTATGCGGCAGGTTTGGAGAGCAATATTGGAGGAGAATTTGAGCACTTGAGCTTGGATATTGCAACTTCTCTCTTCTTGTCTTCTTCTTTCATGCCCCATGGCAATCCATTTAGATTAATTTTGCACTTGCATATTAGATTAGATTCATGTTTCCTTTCATAGATTAATCTTGCATTTGTATTTCCTTTCATAGAATAATCATGCATTTTTATCATATAGATTAACTTCCATTCTTGCATTGTTATCATATATAATAGCTTTCATTTGTGTGCATACTTGATGATCATAAAGACTAGAATTATTTCTTTTCCTCTTTGAATCTATCGTTTTATGGTGTACTTGCAGGGGCACAAACTAGGTCAATCTTAGGGCCTCCATTACAAACCCTTGCACTCCATGAATAGAGAGCTATGAGTCGTCATTCGAGACTTCATTCTTGAGCAATCTTGAATATAATGACTCATAGAAGTGTGACACATTTTTAACACACAAATGTAAGACACATTTTCCTTACGATTTTTCACAATAAATTAATTGCACAACACTAAATATTTTTGAAATGAATAGAATTTTTAGATTTTATTAGAATAATAACTTGGTTATTTCTATGTAATCATACAAAATTCCAAGTACTAGCACCTTGACATTAGCGAGTACAATGATCCATTTACATACTTAAATGGGATCAATCTTTCCATTTCCTAACACAAGAACAATAAGAAAATTATACATGATACATATCAAGGATACATCTCGGCTCTCATGCCATGAAACTAATACAAACTATTTAAGATATATTTCATGATACATATAATAAAGTCTTCGATTTCCATTAACCCTCAAGGGTCTTCCACAAATTGAGAGAGGAGAAATAGTTGGGGCGCTTTTTCCACCCAACCATGAAGCCTTACGCTTCCCAAGATTTCTTCCTGACATAAAGAACACCCAACCCTACTCGAAGTGCCTTGCAACCTAGAGATAAGTAGCAGGAGGGAATCTCAGTGCAAGGCTGATCTATGTGCATTTCCTACTAGAATGTGCTATGTGAACAATCAAGATGCAGCAGAAGATTTTATTAATTAAGTTTTTGCTAGGCTAAGTTCATTCTTCCCAATGAAATCCCTGACTTTGGCCAAAGTACATTTAAATAAAGACGAACCTAAAAAAGAGGTTCATATCCTCTGTAAGTCCACATTCGACACCCTGTCCCGAAAGGTAAGGTTTCCCAAAAACACACATGCATAGTAAGTAAAAGAACATCATGTATTATTATTCTTATTCCTATGAATTAATAGTTTAAATGAATTCATTTCTAACAATGCGTAGATTCATGCAAGTGCATATCCTTCATGCAATTCAATACTATTAATACTACATGCAAACTTTTACATGGATGGTAGTTACTTTCATGCAATTTAAGATCAATGCATTTTATTTTCTAAACATGATTATCAATGCACTTTTTACCCTAACTATTTCCACACATGCTTTATAACAGCAAAAGTCAATAAATTTTCATCATAGAAGAAGCTTTACAATCTTTTAATCATATGCAAGATATTGAATATAGAATATGTCTATATATGTATGTGAAAACACTCACTCACATAAAGATGTAATTATTTCACCCTTAAGATCAATGCATTTTATTTTCTAAACATGATTATCGATGTACTTTTTACCCTAACTATTTCCACACATGCTTTATAATAGGAAAAATCAATAAAATTTTGTCATGGAAGAAGGTTTACATTCTTTTTAATATATGAAAGATATTGAATATAGAATATGTCTATATATGTATGTGAAAACACTCACTCACACAAAGATGTAATTATTTTACCAGATGTCTCCCTACGAAAGAAAAATATTACTACAAATCATTTCATGTTAGCACCAAACTATATCATTATTACATATATATTTTACTATGGACCACATCTAAACCAAGGGCCCAAGCGGATAAGTGACAAACATTAAATACATAGTCTCATATAGAATGAACCCATCCAGATAAGATATAAGCATTAAGTATAAGGCTCATACCTAAATATGATATTTCAACAATCAATAAATATAACAACCATATCTAAAACTAAAAGCATTATCCATCCTAGGAGAAAGATAGACCAAGAACATGATATACATGTCCCAATGCCAGATTGGAAATAAGAAAAATAAAAACAAAAGATAAATAAAATGTGTAGAAGAAAACTACCAACTGAAATTTGTAACGAAACCTCCACATGCTATGGAGAGATTCATAAGCCACATCGGATGTCATGTACACACGTCACATCATAAGCCATGTCAAAATTTTCCACAACATATTTCCAGTTTAGAACAAAAACTAAAAAGAATGACAACTCAGGATGACAAAGTGTTCGGAACACCAAGAACACACTCTTCATCACTAGAGAAAGCCACAACCAAGACTAAATATTGAATTCATCTAAATGAGTAGTGGGAAAAATCCAACCCTGATTTCTGGAAGAGAATCGCTCTAGAAAGAAAAATAAATACTAACTACAATGAAACACAATGCTACAATAGACATCCAAACCAAGCAGACATTCAAAAATAAGAGTATAATACAGGAGCACTATAAAACACCATATAATAATGATTGTAGGATACATACTTGTCTTCCATTGTTCTGAGACCATACATGATACAAAACATGTCTTCCACTATTCTGAGACCATAAAGGACACACACATGTCTTCCACTATTATGAGAAAACACATGATACTTACTTGTCTTCCACTGCTTCAAGTATACAACACAAAGAGTGTACTTATCTTCCAATATATTGAAGGTTCAACATACATACCCACATTTCCAACAATATTACACTTCTAGACCACAAAGTTTTAGGGAACACATACTCAAACACCTTCAAAACATATTGAACACTATGTTTGACATTAATGAAAATAAATAATAATCATATATTTCTCATACCCCTAGGACCCATTAATATATCCCATGACTCATTAATATATATGATGATCCCTTAGGATGACTCAAGGTATGTAGGACCCCTTAAGACATCTTAGGACCATATCAATCCCATCTCTCTCCCCCCCTAATTACCCATATCTCTCACTCACTCCCCTCCCCTATCTTCCCCCACCATCCCATACCTCATCTCTCTCTCTCTCTCTCTCNCCCCTCTCTCTCTCTCTCTCTCTCTCTCTCTCTCTCTCTCTCTCTCTCTCTCTCTCTCTCTCTCTCTCTCTCTCTCTCTCTCTCTCTCTCTCTCTAAACCTAGAGCTCTAATATCAAAATGTAAGACATTTTTTCCCTACGATTTTTTCTCAATAAATTAATTGCACAACACTAAATATTTTTAAAATGAATAGACTTTTTAAATTTTATTATAATAATAACTTGGTTATTTCCATGTAATCATACAAAATTCCAAGTACTCGCACCTTCACATAAGTGAGTACAATGATCCCTTTACATACTTAAATGGGATCAATCTTTCCATTTCCTAGCACAAGAATAGTAAGAAAATTCTACACGATACATATTAAGGATACATCTTGGCTCTCATGCCATGAAACTGATACAAATTTTTTGAGATATTTTTTCGTAATACATATAATAAAGTCTTCAATTTCCATTAACCCTCAAGGGTCTTTCACAAATCGAGAGATGAGAAATTGTTGAGGCACTTTTTACACCCAACCATGAAGCCTTACGCTTCCCAAGACTTCTTCCTGACATGAAGAATACCCAACCCTACTCGAAGTGTCTTGCAACCTAGAGATAAGTAGCAGGAGGGAATCTCAATTCAAGTGTGATCTATGTGCAATTCCTACCCGAATGTGCTATGTGAACAATCAATATGTGGAAGAAGATATTATTAATTAAGTTTTTGCTATGCATACTTCCCAATGAACTCCCTGACTTTGGCCAAAGTACATTTAAATAAATATGAATCCAAAAAAGAGGCTCATATCTTTTGTAAGTCCACATTCAATACCCTGTCTTGGTAGGTAAGATTTCCCAAACACACACATGCAATTCAATACTATTAATACTACACGCAAACTTTTACATGGATGTCAGTTACTTTCATGCAATTTAAGATCAATGCATATGATTTTCTAAACATGATTAGCAATGTAATTTTTATTGTAACTATTTCCACACATGCTTTTTAATAGGAAAAATCAATGAATTTTCATCATAGAAGAAGCTTTATAATCTTTTAAATATCTGGAAGATAGTGAATATAGAATATGTCTATATATGTATGTGAAAACACACACTCATACAAAGATGTAATTATTTCACCGGATGTCTCCCTCAACAAGAAAAATATCACTACAAATCATTTCATGTTAGCACCAAACTATCATTATTACATATATATATTACTATTGACCATCTATGAACGAAGGGCCTATAGACACCTAATTTTGGTCAAGCAAAATCAAGCAAAAATCATGAATTAATTGAAAATCAAAGCTATTGGATTAATTAAATCAAAAAGATCAATTAATTATACAATTAATTTTAATCAATTAATTATATAGTTAAATCAAATTAAATCCAACCCATTCAAGGATGCATATGAATAGCATAAATCAATTATTAATTCTTATTATTCTCAACCACCACATGAGACAAAAACAAATCAACCAATGAGAATGAAGGAATGGGCTCACATAGATCACTCAAGAGGCTTTTCTATCTCAATCATTCAATTTGCCTTTTCTATCTTGACCATCCATTTTGTTCCAATATTCTAAACCATTAACCTAACTCACCTCTTATCATGGTTAACCTAGCTCTACCCCCAACCCTTGGGAAATCCTTTACATATGATGCATTTTGAAGAGAAAATCACCACTTTAATTTCATAATCTAGAGCATCCTTACTATAGGCAATTCAATGCATTATCATAGCTTTCCTTGTTGAATTTGCATAATAGTGAGCATAATTGGAGAATTTTAGTATAATTGAGATAAAATAGGGCATAATTATTAGATTTTCTAGATAGTGAGTCATGATATGTTTATTGTTGATGTTTCCAATTCAACTAGCTTAAATTATGCTATTTCAAAGTTGAATTGATGATGTTGCAAACTAATTTCATGAAGGTATGTTTTTCATATAATTTGTGTATATGACTCATCGTTAGTTTGACTTCTATTTTCGTGAATCTCAGTTTGTTGTGCTAGTCCATTGATCAGTCTGTCACCATCAATTTGATTGTCTTTTTCTTGCGTTGTCCTTATTCTGAGTCGTGAGTGCATGTTTTCTAACCTTGACTCAAAATCAGAGTCTTTTTCTCCTCCTTCTTAGTTGGACGTTATCCTTTTGTCAACTTCACTGGTTTTAGATTTGGTTAGCACATCAATGTTACTTTAGCACGTGTTGGGAAAATCAATTGATTTATGCCTATACAAATTAGGAGCTCATTTTGACAATTTCAAGAGGAAGAGAGACGATATTTTGTATTTGGAGAAAACCCTCTTTTCATAGAACCAAAGACTGCAAACATGTCAATTTCGCCTCAAAACAGGTCACTTGATTCAAATATTTCAAGAGAAAGACAAGGCCAAGATCGGTCTAGATGCAGGAATCACAATGCTAGTGCTCGAGCTACTAATAATCAACACTCCTCGAGTGACTCTGAGCCTGATGAGGCCAACATCATCAGATGTCAAAATGACAGAGACTTTCTTCAGATGATGAAAACCATCCTGAATCGAGATAAAGAACAATACTTTCTTGATTTGGCACAACAAGGATCCCAACTTCCTCCTTAATTCATGAATAAAGACATCATCACCAAAGAGGAAGAAACTCCTTTGACAATAATGAAAAAAAACTACAAGCCTTGCAAACTAAGATGCAAGAGATGAAAAAGGAAAAAGAGAAAGTGACCACAAAATACTCTATGGACACCATTTGTCCATTTCCTTTTAACGAACACTTGTACTTACTCTCGTTCCCTCGTGGAGTGGGCATTCCTAAGTTTCACAAATATGGTGGTCAATTTGATCCACATGATCATGTCCAGGAATTATGTGCTTTGTGCACCAAATTTATGCATGAACAAACAAACCTCATGCGTCTCTTTCCATAGAGTCTAGTTGGTGAAGCCATGAAGTGGTTTTTGAAGTTACTCACTTGAATTAAAAATTTTGATGAGATGATAAATTTGTTTCTACAATAGTACTCGTACTACATACAACATCCCGTGACAATGGTCAATCTGTGTAATATCAAATAAAAAATAGGAGACCCTTTTTCTAACTTTCCTTTAGTAATGGAGGAGATTCTTTTCTAGATATACACGTCTCATACTTGAATCTGATAAAATGGATATATTTTCCAAAACATTGCTATCCTAGTACAACTTTCATATTCATATGCAAGATCTACCCACTTTTGAAAAAATAGTGAAGAGTGCACTGAAAATAGAAGACACACTTAACAAAAGGGGACAAGTTACTCTTTACAAGGAAAGAAAGTATGATTCTAGTTCCAAGGACAAGAACAAATACTAGAACAAAAAAAACATGTGGTAAATGATGGATTAGTCGATCACATTGCTCCTCAACCAAAACCAATTGTCTTCAACATGAAAAGTGACACAAAGGCCATAAAAGCTACTGAAAATACCACTAAATCTCCTTCCAAAGGAATGAGTAATCTCATGAAGGAGAAACCTTGGTCCAAATGCAAGTGAAACTTTTGTCCTATAGGGGAATCCTATGAATCAGCGCTCAAGACTCTTCTAGCAAACAAATTGATCACATTGTTAGATAACTCTAGACTATATGAACCATAAGTAAAACCAAAATGGTGGGATGACAATGACTACTGTGAATTTCATAGGAACAAGAGACACATGACAAAGAACTTCATAAGACTCAAACATGAGATCTAAAATCTCATCGACAATGAAACAATTATGGTTGGAAATCATGCCACAAATGTTGATCATAAAGTACTCAAAAAATCCTTGCCTGAGTATGAGAAAATATAAAGCTGCAAGAAAGGTGATAGAATCAACCACATATATATCACCGATGATGATAATGTCATCCAAATTCTTGAGCTATTCTCTCTCGAGTATTACAATGTTATCATTGTCAAGAAAAATAAGAAAGAGTCTAGAGAAGCCAACACTGTGACCCATGCGCAAGTTAAGGTCTCCTTGAGAGGAGATGGACCTTCCAACCCCTCTAAATCTAGTAACCAACCAAGGACATCCAAACCTTCTACATTGACCAACAAAGAACCAATTGTGACTACGTCAAAGGTGTCAAACCCCAATAACTTACTTTGTTTCATTCTGCTGACTACAACATTAGCTAGCAACTATAGAGAATGAACACTCAGATCTCAATATTTGAATTGCTCAAGATCTCTCCAGATCATAGACGGATTCTTGACAAATCCTTTTCCACTGCTAATGTCCCTAAAGACTTGGACTTGGATCAGTTTCAATTCATGGTAGGTCACTTGACCTCACCTCACTACCTATCATTTTTAGAAGAAGATAAAAATTCTTTCAGCTACCCTCACAATCTCCCCCTACACATCAAATTCATGATCCACAAGTATCGTGTCAAATGAGTCTTGACAGATGGAGGCACAGGGTTGAATATTTGTACTTACAAGCCGATAGAACAACTAGGTTTCTCAGAATATGCCCTTGATCCTAAAAGAAAATAACAATAAAGGTATATGATGAATAAGAGAGATCTTCCAAAGGTCTCATGGCTTTATGTATCAGAGAGGGACTTGTAGAAAGAGAGTTTATATTTTAGGTGTTGGATCTTTTTCTAGCATACAACATCTTGTTGGGAAGACCATGTATCCATGAGATGGAGGATGTCCCATCTACTTATCACTAGTGCATCAAATTTTCATTTAGTGGTGTTGAAGTCACCATTCCTACAAATGCCAGCTATGCCTACAATGCACTAAGGTAGTTGGATGACACTCTCATTCCACACAATAGAGAAGGTTAGACTTTTGAGTCATCCAACAAGTTGATGAAATAAATGGAGAAGAAGCTAAAAATCTAAGACATTGGCATGGGTGGATACAAAGTGGAACCTGTTTTGTCACTAACATCTCTTCCTAGATCACTCAGATCCTATTTGAGACCCTTAGAAAAGATGAAACCATCAACAACACCAAAAAAGGTAATCTATGGTGGTAGTTTTATCCAGGTGACTATGGCACTGGAAGATGAAAATGAAGAAAAAGATATCTTAGAATGGCTATATAGAGAATCTAAGGACAATGATATAAAGCATTCGAGATATCCCCTACGAAATATGGAAAGGGATATGAATTGGTTTGATGCATGGGTTATCCAATAAAAGGACTTATAGGATGTAATAAAAAAGACTCCTAGAACCCATTTCTCTAAAACATATAAGTTCTAGGGACACAACTGGCCTAGGCTTCTTATCAGCCGAGGAAAAGCAAAATAGAGACACACCCACCTACAAGTGGGATGACTTTGATGAGGAATAAAAATATCCTTATCCCATTCCTCCATGTGTCTAGTCTCTTCTCAATGTGGAAGAAAAAAAACCCCCAGGTCAATGTTACTGAAGAGAAAGTCTCAGAGGAACATCTAGTGAATCCCGATCAAGTAGAAGCTTCAACCTCCCAGCACAGTCCCGATGAAGGAAAATAGGACATAATCATCGCAAAATTATTCAGAATGAATCACCCTAATTGGGGACAAAGAGTAAATATTATCCATGTCCTAGACATGGTAGACCACGCTAAAACAAACTCTCATGAGTATGAGTTTGATATTCTATTTGAAGAAACCCAAGATAAGGAGATTGATACAGTGTAGAAATATGTGACCCCACTCAAGGTAGGTGAAGGCTCAGGAATTAGGTCTAACGAGTTAGATCCTCAAATCCATGACATGGGATTCAATGATGTCGTTAAGGTTCTTGCCGATTTGAACGCATCTATACAGGGTACCAATCTAGAACTTTACTTAACGGTCCAAGTTTGTGACGAACATACCATGAACACCCTTGAACTCACTGAACCCTTGCTACTCATGCATCCCAAACTCATTGACTGGAGCTTACAAGAAAAACCCATGAAGATTCCCACATTCCCCAATGAGTATGCATTATCCTGTTACCTCAATGATATTGAACCAGTCACCTCTTCCACCAGTGAACCGAGCGTGAACATGGCTGAAGTGGATATCAAGTACCTCATTCAAAAATTTAAAATGAAAAGAATAAAATTTCTGAAGGCGAAAACCACATTGTGGCAATTTCAGAACATAAAATAGTAAAAATAAAAGATGCATCCAATGGTGAAAACCTCTCCGAGGCACCGAAGGATGGGGTACTTGATATCCTGCCTACTCACTTTCAAGAGTAGTCATTAGCGTTGATTGAGCCAACGCAACCTGTAAACATAAGAACATTGGAACATACACATATAATCTACTTGGCACAATCCCTATCCATAAAGGAGCTAAAATAATTCACTGAATTCTTTAAAGAAAAGAAAATCAACTTTGCATGGACTTACTCGGATATGCTAGGATTGGATCTACATCTTACAATGCACCATCTTTCAATTGCACTCAGAGTCAAACCAATGAAGAAAAAATTCAGAAAGAAGCATCCTCATGTTGCTTTGTTAGTTAAAGAAAAACTAGAAAAGTTTCTCACAGCTGGGTTCATCAGAGCCATTGATTACACATAATGGATCTCGAACATCATGCCTGAGTCAAAATTAGATAAGTCCATCCGGGGGTGAAATCACTTCAGAGATCTCAACAAGGCCTATCCAAAAGATGACTTTCCTCTGCCCAATATTCACATGATTGTTGATATGACAGCTAGGTATGAGATGTACTCCCTAATGGATGGATTCTCAGGATATAATCAGACCATAATTTCTCTAGAGGATCAAGAAAAGACTGCATTCACAAGTGCTTGGGGACATTCTATTGGAATGTCATGCCATTTAGATTGAAGAATGCAGGTGCTACCTATCAAAGAGCTATAACGACAATATTCCATTATATGATACACAAAAACATGGAAGACTGTGTGGATGAACTCTTGTCAAGACCATGAAAAGATCTACATGTTTACAAGATATGGGCAAGATCCTAGACATGATGGAGCAGTTCAGGGTTAGGTTGAACCCAAATAAATGTGCATTTGGCGTAACATATGAAAAACTGGTGGGATACATTGTCTCGGCAAAAGGCATCGAGGTGGACCCTACAAAGGTGAGAGAGATCATAGAAATCCCACTTCCAAAGAACATTAGTCAGATGAGAATTCTCTAAGGAAGGATTCAATCTATCAGGAGGTTCATCTCACAACTGGATGATAAGGCACAACCATTTACCAAAACTCTATGCAAGGGAGTAACCTATCAATGGGATGAGGAATGTAATAAGAAATTCAATAAGATCAAAGAGTACTTGTAAAATCTACCAGTGCTAATGTCTCCTACACAGGGAAAACCATTGATACTGCACATCGCATTTACCACAATGTCACTGGGGGCACTCCTTGCACAAGAGGATGAGAACAAGAAAGAATGATAAATCTACTATATCAGTAGAAACTTGGTCTCATATGAGATGAACTATTCAATGATTGAGAAGGATTTCCTATCAGCTGTGTTTTCATCTCAAAAACTGAGGCATTACATGTTGGCACACTCTATACGATTGGTTGTGAATATTGATCCATTGAAGTATCTCTTGAGAAAATTCACCTTAACTAGAAAGTTAGCAAAATTGGTCATACTCCTTAGTGAGTTTGACATTGAATATGTTGAACCTAAGGCCATCAAAGGGAAATCTATCATAGGTCGACTGGCTAAAGCTTCACTACAGGATGAGAAACCCATGAATGCTGAGTTTTTGGATGGATCCATTTTTTACATAACTCAGAGATCCTGGAAAATATTATTTGATGACTCTTTTACGCAACAGGGTTCAGGTACAGGTGTGTTGTTCATCACACCTTAGAGATATTCTATTCCAAAGGAATACAATATCTTATTCCCTTGTACAAACAACATAATCAAATATGAAACCTTGGTAAACAGAATTAAACTGGCGATTGAATGGAACATTTCTGAGTTACACATTCCGATGACTCTCAACTGGTCATTAACCAAATCAATGATGCCTATCAGACGAAGGATGATAAAATCATACCTTATAAAAGAATGGTTGATGATTTCAAGAAATAATTCACCTGCATAACGTTCCAACAAATATTGAGGGCACAAAATAGATATTTTGATGCAATGGCTATGTTGGCTTCCTCACAAAAACAAGAATACTTCCACTATGAGTTCCTAGTGGAAGAGCTTCAGTTTCCCACTTATAAATCCCTAGAGTCCCACATGATCTATTCTTTTATAGGACAAGAGTCATCTTGCTACCAACACATTTACGCCTACTTATGCTATTAGGTCATTCTTGATGCGCTAAACTGTAATGTAAAATGGCACCTACTCCATAATGCCTCATGGTATTTTCTCATATAAAATGACTTGTATAGACGAGGACTAGATCGTACTTTTCTTAAGTTTCTAGAAAAGAAAGAGTGAAAATGTGTATTAGCTGAGGTCCATGACGGTATTTGTGGTTCTCATTCTAATGGTCTGACTCTAGCTCAAAAACTGCTAAGAGTTGGTTACTATTGGCTAGACATGGAGAGGGAAGCAATAAGATGTTCCAAGACTTGTAAGAAATTTCAACTACATGGAAATCTTATCCATGCTCCTGTCAAGGAGCTTATTCCTTTTATCAAACATTGCCCCTTTCAACAATGATCATTTGACCTAATCAGGCAAATATATACGTCCTTTTCAAACAGACACAAGTTCATCATAACGACCATAAATAACTTCACAAAGTGGGTTGAAGAAGTCCCACTCACGAAAGTAACTACACAACAAGTAGCCCTATTCATTTTGAACCACATAATCTGCCGATATGGTATTCCTTCATCCATTATAACTGATAATGGAGGGCAATTTAAGAACAATAATATGGATGAAATCTGTGATAAGTTCAAAATAAAGAAACTTTGTTCTTCCATCTACTACCCACAAGGAAATGGGAAGGTTGAGGCCTCCAACAAAAATATGTTGAAGATCTTGTATTGCACCGTGAACAATTCTGGAAAGGATTGGCATCTACAGATCAATCCTACACTATGGGCCTATAGGAATAGCATCATAACACCCACTGGGGAAACACCATTTTCTCTAGTATATGGAGTAGAAGAAGTCTTATCCATAGAGGTAAAAATCCCATCTCTGATGGTTTCTTTACATAGATTGATCACATATGAAGATCGTAGGGTCTCGAGACTGCAAGAATTGGAATTTCTGGATAGGCGTTGGCAAGTGGTGTTTAATCACCTCAGAGCCTATCAGAAGATAATGTAAAGAGGATACAAAAAAAGGTCAAACCAAGGGAGCTTCAAGTTGGTAACGTAGTGTTGAGATAAAATCCCCACAATCAATCACATCAAGAGAAAAAGAGGAAGTTTGAACCCAACTGGTTGGGTCCCTATATCATGACAAAAACATTTGGCTCTGGAGCCTATCAAATCTCTACACCAGAAAGAGAAAAACTCTGGGAGCCCATCAACACTCTCCACCTGAAGAATTTCTACACTTGACCATTCTCAGTGTCCAACAACATGTGCATATCTATATGATCCTGTAAAAAAGATAGAAAAAGTGAAAAATGTGTTGAAGAAAAGATAAAACTTAAAAAATGTCATGAAAAAATGATAATCCTAGTGAAAACCTGGTTACATGTGCCTTGACGAATCAACAAAAAAAGAAGTAGAGAAAAATACAAAAAATTTTGAAAAAGAAAAGAAAAAGTGCCTCAGTGAAAACCTAGTAAATAGGCGCCTTGGTAGCAAAAATAGAATCTTTGCCAAGTAGGTGAAAACCTGGTAAACATGTGCCTCTTGTACTTAAGAGCTCCATCTATCAATTCTTAGTCTTGTAATCACTTTGATTTAGTTTGTGCATAAGCTTTCAGTCACTTTCGTGAACTTTGGTTCTTCTAAGAACCGTTGTGGCTTGAAACCGATCAGAGTCATAATTTGGGGGCAATCAAATCGGCTTTGTCCCAACATTCTAAGTCAAGTTAGTTGTTCAACACAATGTCATCATGGATTGGATTTTGTCTTCATTTTGGTCCCCAGGTATCTCTTGTCACTAGGGGAAAGCATTTCAATATGATCAAGCCAATGAACCAAAAAAGAGTCAGTATCTTAGTCCTTCCTGACAGACAGTTTTCCACTGACACAATGATATTTATCAACACCCTAATCAACAGTGTTTCGTAGCACTACATATTTGGAGACATCTGTGTTTCTCAACACACATTGGATAGCACAACATAAACTCTAATATTGGCTTAATAACATTCAAGCATGATACACTCACAAGCACGATGATGTTTCTCAACACCCTACACAAACAAACACAAAATGCTCACAAAAACTTTCTCAAGGTATGTTGAACATTATCTTGAATATTTTTTGTTATCAATGCTTTTATATCATCTTTTCTTTTATCATTGCTTGTTGGTGTGGTCCCGATGATCCTGTAATGTCAAAAATAAACTGGGTGTCTGTGATAAGAGCTTCCGCATTAAGGTGGAAAAACCTCACATACCTCGACTTCATTTCCAGCATGCCAAGGTGAGGTCATAACTATCTCCTTAAGTGTTATTAATATGTTTGTTTATGCAAGATTTCACTCATGATATTGTCTTTGTATGCCTCGAAACTAGTGTACCCTTACAATATCAACTAGGAACAATATTCATGTCATCTTGGATTTAATGCCTCAATGCTTATGTTGGTTTTCCACATTTTATCCAATGAAATTCATACTCATATCATTATGGTCTCAGTGGCACCAGTAAGGGTTGTGTCGACTCCGATGTCCCAAATTCTCAATGATGAAAATAGAAAAAAAATACAGTGAATAAGTCTTAGGTTACATTCATGTTAGCTCTTGCATTACAGATTGATAGCATGATAACATTGCAATGCTCTCTCTCCAGTAAAAATTAAGGCCTAATTGTATAGCAATCCTGAATCCATTTTCGGGATCGAAATCAAAATTTGAGATCATTTTATTTGTCAAGATCATAATTTGACATTTTAGTTAAACACAGTTGACCGCTTACTCAATCAGTCTTTGGAACTTCAACCAATTGGGAATTTCTCCTCAAAATAATCAATGTGCCAAACTTTTGGTTAAACTTGGTCAACAAGACCTAAAACAAGTGTAAAATGTGTCCTAAATGTTTCCAACCTCATCAAAATTAGACCATTCTCCTCCTACATCATTTTATCAATTGAATTACTTATGATCATTGGGGCACCTAGCCATATTTCAATTTTTCTCCTGAGGGGGCATGATCATGACATCAAAAGTTCAGTGATCACATCATCAAGCAAGACCCCATTGCTAGGGGCATCTAAACTTCATCGTATCACATCAAGTTGAGATTATCTTTAATCAAAGACAACCTAATCAATTATCTTTTATTGTAATGGATACACTCAAAACCAGACACATTAGTCTTATACGAGTTATTCATGTCTAAAACCAAGCACATTGATCAAATTGGCTTCATCACTTCAAATCAAGTCAATTTTCTAGTCGATCTCTTAGCGGTAATCAGTTTCATCGCTTCAAATCAAACTGGTTATATGTTCAAATCAATCCAAAGGTTCAAAAGTTCCTGACAGATGTTCAGTTTCATCGCTTCAAATCAAATTGAATATTTTGGTTCTGTATCTTTTGATTGATCTTCATCCAATCAAGCTTGGAGTGAGTCTTCTTTGAAAGAATGGTTTCATCACTTCACATCAAACTATTCTTGGCCTCAATGCTAATTTTTCTTTGAACCAATGTACTATTCGCACATCAATTCAAAGCGGGGCAAATATAATGACCTAAAAAAGATCAACTAAACCCTAAGCCTCCAATCTTGATTGTTCATCAAGAAAGCCCTAACCTTGATCACCCTAAGTCCTAACCTAAAGGCAATTCAATGTCTTCAATATGATCCGACCTAAACCCTAGGTCCTAATCAATCATCTCACTTGATTTAATTATTTAATTCCTAAATCCCAAAACATTGGAAAATGAAGCTTATGACATTTATTTAATTAATATCCCATTATGTTGATTAAATAAATAGATAATTGTAAATTAAATGCAAAAGGGAATTAATATTAATAAATTCAATAAAAAGTGCATTAAAATCATTTAAATATTCAAAAATGTATTTTATGTCATCATTTCAATTAACTGAACACCAAATTAGAAAGAAATATTTCTTGTTCAGTTAACTAAGTATTTTTCTGCTTCTCATTTTGGAAACAATCCAGTTAACTGAAAGCTGACTGAGTTAACTCCTCTTTCAATTTTAGAAGTTTCCCGAATGACTGATTAGTTAGTTCAGTTAACTGACTCTCTCAACCAATGGTCTTCTTTGCACATGGATTGTGATTCTTTGAGTCAGTCTTGTCTGTTCTTCGAATTTCAATCTCGATCGTCAGTTTGAGAGAGATTTTCTATAAAAAGGCTTAATTTTCATCAAAAAGGATCGAAGAATTTTTAGTAGAGTTATGATGTTGTTTTGTTTATCATCGTTTACTAAGCATTTAAGCATTTAGCATTTTAGTATATTTTACACATTTCAAGCATTTCAATTCATAATCTAGGAACATTTATTTTGCATTTTAAAATCAATTAAGCTAATCATTGGATCAACATCTTTACACTTGCATCATAGAATAATCATTTTACAAATCCTTCATTTAGATAGTGTCAAGTCACTGGGTTTTGTGATGATCTAAGAGAAAACTCTTACTCCTACCTACTAGAAGGCAATACACTGATTTCAATTAATTTATTGTTTTCATAGTTTAATGCTTTCCTAGATTAATCATGCAATGACCTATTGAAGTGTTTGTGTTGTTTAGAGGTCCACATTTCCCACACACGATATTTCAACAATCAATAAATATAGCACCTAGATCTAAAACTTATAGCATTGTCCATCCTAGAAGAACGATAAACAAAGAACATACTACACATGTCCGAATGCCAGATTTGAAATAAATAAAACAATAATAAAAGATAAATCAAATGTGTAGAAGCAAACTACCAACTGCCAGTTGTAACCAAACCTCCACGTGCTATGGAGAGATTGATACGCCACATCGAAATCCATGTACACACTTGACATCAAAATCTATGTCAACATGCGACATCAGAAGTCGCCATAACATATTTCTAGATTAGAACAAGAACTAAAAATAATGACAACTCAGGATGACAAAGTCTCTGGAATACCAAGAACACACTCTTTATCACTAGAGAATGACACAAGCAAGACTAAATCCTTCTTCTTCTTCTTCTTCTTCTTCTTCCTCTTCCTCTTCCTCTTCCTCTTCCTCTTCCTCTTCCTCTTCCTCTTCCTCTTCTTCTTCTCCTTCTCCCCCTTCTCCTTCTTCTTCTTCTCCTCCTTCTCCTCCTTCTCCTGCTTCTTCTTCTTCTTCCTCTTCCTCTTCCTCTTCCTCTTCCTCTTCTTCGCCTTCTTCTTCTTCTTCTTCTTCTTCTTCTTCTTCTTATCCTTCTTCTTCTTCTTCTTCTTCTTCTTCTTCTTCTTCTTCTCCTTCTTCTCCTTCTTCTCCTTCTTCTTCTCCTCCTTCTCCTTCTCCTTCTCTCTCCTTCTCCTTCTTCTTCTCCTTCTCCTCCTTCTCCTTCTCCTTCTTCTGCTCCTTCTCCTTCTTCTTCTCCTTCTTCTTCTCCTTCTTCTTCTTCTTCTTCTTCTTCTCCTCCTCCTCCTCCTCCTCCTCCTCCTCCTCCTCCTCCCTTTCAAGCCCTTTTATAGCCTCCTGGTTGCCTAGATGGATGTGCAACCCTTATGTTTTGCATTGGTCGCAATGCTTTTGGCACTCTGAACCTCATATCTTTTGCGTTTGACCTCTGATTTTCGATCTGATCGTTGTTGTGGATCTATCTCGGCATTGTCAACAAATTGACCTATCACTTGCATTTTTTAGATGATTTCTCAAGGGGGAACCTATGTATCCCATTATCACTGGGGCATGTTTTAATGTTGTTTTCTTTAGGATTCTTTGACACAACACTCATAATCACATTGTATCAAAGAGGGGCAAAATGTTGATACTTCAAAATGGTTCGAGCCTGCTGGTCTACGTGTTTTAACATTGTTTGCATTAAAATAAAAATGTTGTTTTGTGACCTAATCATTCCTCTATGTTGTGCATATGATCTTTATTGTATAGCGACATTGTGTCTTTCATCAATGATTGAATATTGCAAAATTGTTCAATTATTTACTAACAATTCTACTTTCTCTATCAAATCGATCATTTTCCAAATCATTTCAAAACCTTCTTAAACTGATCCTATTTGATCCTAAACCATTCCAAACCTTCCTAAATCGATCCTATTCGATCCTAAACCATCTCAAACCTTCCTAAACTGATCCTATTCAATCCTAAACCATTCCAAACCTTCCTAAATCAGTTCAAACCTATCCTATTCTATTCCTAATCACTTTCAAAATTCTCTAGACTCATTTCTGACCATTCTGGGGCATTGTCCAAGATCACCGATGCCTAATAAACCTAATTTCAAACCAATCAATCAAACCCTAATTCCAATTCAATCAATCCTGACGTCATTTCAGGAGCATTGTCCAAGATCATCGATGCTTCGTATCCTTTCAATCAACCATTTGATAACATTGTCAAAGATCATCAGTGTTATCGCTATCAATCTATCAATTTCAATTCAATAGTGTTGTTCATTATTTTCAATACTATTTCTGATTATCATTTCGAGAACATTGTTAAAGATCATCGATGTTTCCCCATTTCAATCTTACAACACCATCAAAGTTCATTGGCGCTTTTCAATCATTTCCAATCATCATTATCTGGGCCCATTGTCAAATCTCATTGATGCCTCATGATTTCCTAAACTATTCCGGAACCCTCTGAATTAACCCTTATCATTATCAACATTATCAAACCCCTTTCAATTCGACATCAAAACCTTCAATTCGACCTATAATCTACTAATTCCCCCCTTTGGATGAATAACCCATACTTTATCCTAAGTTCTAATTGATTAAACAAGCAAACTTTATTTATTCCCCATTTCCCTAAGTCTCCAATAATTAATTAATTAGCTAACTTCAAATTTATGAGATTTTTTATAATTTCATGAATCTAATTTGATTTTGAGGAATATTTGAGAATATTGGATTATTGATTTGATTGTTTGTTCATAATCTCGCCTACATATCATATCCCTTAAATAAGGATTCTCGTCCCTATTAAGGTGCTTCACATGTATTTTCAAATATTTGCAATATCTCCTCAATATCTCTCCCCCATTTCATGCTTCCAAACATCTCACCAAACAAAATCCGCATTTATGCATAGATTTTGTGCTATCTCACCTAAATGTGTCTCATTTTCTATAAATTGAGGACATTTATCTCATTAAAGGTTAGACCACTATCTTCTAGTATTCTCATTGTGAATCTATGCTTTCAAGAGTCTTTGTGCAATCTTTTTATTGTCAAAGAGAAAACATTAATCTGATTACAGAGAAGAAAGAAGGACATGGGAGCTTCGTTTAAAGGGGGTTCTTAGAGTTTTATGCTTTATTTTTATGAATCCTTGTTTTAAATGGCTTTCATGATAGATTAGATAGGTTAGCATGTTATTTAGGGTTTGTGGTCCCTTAGATATGCTAAATAGCCCTTTTTCTATTCTTACACTTGCCATCTACTTAATTGAAGATTCAGTCCTTGTTCATCTTCCATCATATCTACCAGCTTGGTGGCCTCCTTGGGGATAAACCTGAAAGGTCTCAAGATATCCTTAATGATTATTTCCCTCAACTTCTTAAAAGCTACCTTCCAGTCTGTGCATGCTTGTACAAAAGAATGTGTCATTCCTTCTGACAATTCTGGGGTGGCCTTTTTCTCCAATACATCCTATAATGCGGCTTATGGACAACTTGGGTCAATGGGACCCACCACTTTAAGAATGAATTTTCTTAACGCATCATTCTGCTCAGTTAATAATTTTGTATTTTCTTCATCTTTGTCCATAGAGCTGAGCATGTTCTTCAACCCTAGAGTTGCCAATGTTTTGCTTCCTTCTCTTGTAGGCTCCCCTAGATCAACCTTATCAATAGTGTAATCTTCTGGTGTTATCTCTGCTCCAATGGTGTCTGTTGTAGGAACTGCCACTTGCACTTTCCAGCGGCCCATATTATCCTAAGTAACATAGGACATTGTCCTTAACAACACACTAGACTCTGCTTGGTGGAAGGCTTGACCTAGAAAGGATATGTTTGTATATCCTCCTCCTCCTCCTCCTCCTCTTCTTCTTCTTCTTCTTCTCCTCCTCCTCCTCCTCCTCCTCCTCCTCCTTCTCCTGAGAGAGAGAGAGAGAGTCAATTTTGAATTATTGATTTTAAAATTATAGGTTGTACATTTCATATAGGAAATTATATTTATATGGAGAGAGAGAGAGAGAGAGAGAGAGAGGAAATGTGATATAGATAGAGAGAGGTGAAAGGTAAAGAGGGGTAAGATAAGATGGAGATAAGGAGGGAGAAAGAAACAGTATATATGTGGGTGAGTGATAAAAATATAAAGGTAGGGATAGGGAGGTAGATAGGGAGAGTGTGCGAGTTAGAGAAAGACATATGTATATAGAAATGGAGAGGGATAGAGATCTATAAATATACCAAAATGTCATTATTACATATGTATATTTTACTATTGACAAAACCATTACACCTCGTTAGGGTGAAAGTGTTAGTTTAATTAAAATATTTTTGGTCATCTATTTAATTATCCAATAGGCTTTTACATTGTGGGCTCAGTCCACCAGGAGTGTCTCACACTCCTTAGGAAACTATCATGTGGGAAGCGTTGATAGAAATGGTTTTCAAAGTTGTCAATTTTTTCATGTTGTATTGCATTGTTTAAAAACCTCACCCATCATCTATATTGACTAGAATAAATATTTTCTATGTCGTCCACCCCACATACATAGGAAGAATACCAACCAAATAAGGGAAGGCATAGTTTAGAGGTTGATCTAAAGCCTGGCGAATGGAGTATGAAATATTGTCCTTGACAAAATGGTAAAATTTGAAGTGTGGGTAAGGGAAAGTCACCATGAAAGCATTCTTGAGATTTACTTCCCTCTCTGAAGCCATGAAATGGAACACTACATTCTCCAGGTAAACAACATGTTGAATAATGGACAAAATTCACATCAATTCCAATGAATGTCATCCATGTTCAAGTGGAATAGTTCTGGAGCTCAGTAAAATTTGGGATATAGTGGAGAATATTGTATCTAAATCTATCCAAACTTGCATTTATGATTATCCCATATCCACAGGGTCCCCATATAACTTTTCAATGCTCTAGGGAGATGAAAACGTTAAGAAAATACACAAGAATGAAAAAGATTTGATGAACTAGAATGCCACAATTTTCATAGACCAACAATTTCATTTTGACCCAAATGATTTATTTTTTCTATTTACTATGATCTAAAAATGATTGGAAAATGGGTATTATTAGAATTTCCTTATTTAAAACAATGTACAAACATTGAAGCCCACTTGGATATTGAAAACTATATTCTCCCATTAAGACTATTGTTTTACGATCCTTTCCTTGATGATCAAAATAATTTGAAACAAGGTCTTATAGCACGTAAGCAATCATATTGTGTATGCAAAAACCATAAAACTCAATGAGGCAAAGTTAAAATACAAAATTAATTGAGTCTAGGAAGATATGGAAGACAACATTTGACAAATGGATCTTGAGTTTGGAATGTTCATTAACAAAGCATCACATAAAAAGATGTGGAGTTGTGTTCAGGGAATCTCAATATGATCAAAGAGATAAGAATGTAAATGGTTAAAAAGATGATGAAAAACTAGCTCATTTTCATGTGGTCTCCTATTAATTAGTTTCTTGCATCTAAAATCTCTTGCACTCTATTAGGGGATTATACTTCTTTTGTTTGCATGTGAGAGCACAATGATTAGAAAATAAGGATTATTAGAATTCATTGAAGTCTCAATCTAGAAACTTGTAAATGGGACAACATCAATAATTTTTTGTAATTTTTAAAGAATGCATTTGGTTCATATAGAAATTAATAGCACTCATTAAGACTACACCATTGGCTTAAAAATAAATAAAGGGTGGAGTTCTTTCATTTATGTTGCATAAGTAAATGATGGGAAAGCCCATAATGGTTTTGATTGTTGGGCACATGTAGGATATGCAAAGGTAGGCGAACAACCTATGCAACTAAAATTTTAGGCCTATAAGAATTTATTTATGAACTTTCTGGAAGAAAATAAAATTGTGAATCATTTTCACCAAAAGATCAAACATACTTGAAAAAATGAATAACAATAATTCAAGACAACATTAAAAAATTTACAAGAGAATCATCTCGGTCTTTGAGTACAATTTGTTGAAGTATCAAAATGAACAATATAATGAATAAACAAAGAAGGAATCATTCAATGAAGTGGCATCAACATCCATCTTCGGTGAAAGATGCACCAATTTAAATTAGCAAGTGAATTGTTACCTGGGCCAATGTAAAATATATTTCTTGTATATCTAATTCATGAACATGTGCATATTACAAATAAGTGAAGGAATAAAAACAATTTCTCTTAAATTCATTAAAACAACTTTCCTTTTGCACAAGACTAGCTTAAACGAGTAATATATTCTTTACATAGTCTTAAAAGTTACCAGTAAGAAAGATTGAATTATCAATAAATCAGTCTAACACAAAGAAATATAGAATCACTAATAAGTTCTAATGTAAACTAACAAATAGACTAATATGGCCCCCCTGATCCTCAATGGATTAAACTTAATTTTGATGGCTCGTCTATTAGGAACCCGGGTTGGGCGGGTGGGGGTTGTCTCATTAGAGAGAGAAATAAAAAATTTGTATTAGATTATGCAGTCAATTCGAGGTCTCAAACTACCCGCATGACAAAGGTTGCAACCTCTTATCATGATATTGAGTTATTTGTTAACCATGGTTATAAAAATCATATCATTGAGGGGGATTCCCTCAACATGATGATGATGATGACATGATTCGCTAAACCTGGATGGGAGATAGGGGATTTAATTCTTAAATATAAAGGCTCAGTAAACATGTTGGACAATGTTAGATTCCAACACACTTATCGTGAAAGGAATAGGTTTGTGGATAGGTTGGAGGCCATGGGTCATTTCAGTGACTCAGATCATACTTGGTCTGAAGCTCAATACTTTCCCCAGGAGGTATGTGAGGCCATCGAGAAATATATTGCCACACATGAAAAAGGACACACAATCCCCATTGCACATTAATCATGAAGAAAGGTAATAATTATTCGAAGGGTAGGAGTTTAATTGAGATTAATTCTTTGATTTTTCTCACCTTCTTTTTTAGCATTTCTCTATTCTTTGATGACATTTTTGTCAATGTGATTTTTTGTAAGGAATCCATGGGGGGAGACTTTATTTAGATAGAGATGGATAATTGTGAAGAATTCAAGCAAAACACTACCCTTTGGCATATTCTTCAAGCAGGCCATGTGGACAATTACATTGAGGGTATGAGGTGTTTCAATCTAGAATTGTCTAAGAAGTTTTCCAAGTCTTGGGATCGGGTTAAAGTGACTGTTGGAAGGGTTTCATTTATGGTGTTTGTTGACTCTATTGTGGCTACTATTGGTTTTATGGCGGAGGGAACTTCCCTCCCTAGAAACTCTAATGCACACTACAAACAAGACTCTAAGAAGTTTCTTGGCTTGGGAGAAAAAATTCCTCACCTTTAGAATGAATTCAATTGCGAAGAGATCCCTGGTGAATGGAAGGACGTGGCACTAGTATTAATCAAGTTTATTACTCTAAAAGGCAGGTTTAAAGGCTTCCACTCTCACCTTTTTCAAATGTTAAATCATTTCTGACATAATATCAAGTTCAATTTTACTTTTTGGATTTTATATTCACCGTCTTAGTCTATGGTTAAATCCAAAGCCCATGGGGGTGCCATTGTGTCAAGGCCTTATTCTCTATTTGTTTAACATTTATTTTTCACTTACCCCAAAGGTTGACCCAAAAAACCCCTTTAATTTTTAAATTTAGAAACTAGCAGGAAGTCAAAAGGGATTCCCCTTTTGTTTAGAAACTAGCAGGAAGTCAAAAGGGATTCCCCTTTTGTTATGCTTACTCGTCCACCTACCTTGACTAGGGTTAACGCACAGAGAAAGGCCAATCTAAGGGCCCGTTTGGTAGTAGGAATACCATATCCTGGATATGGTCAATTCTGGAAGATCGTGCAATTCTGGAAGATACATATCCTCGAAATGATATCCAGAATATGGGTTGAACCCGTTTGGTTCACCCGGAAGATGACTGGGAAGATGCATTTTCTGCGTTTGGGTGCCACAATCTAGAATTGGAATACGCCCTAAAATTGGAATATACTCTGAATAACGATTTATTTATTATTTAATTTCTTTGTATATATAGTTAATTTATAAATTTTGGAAAAATGTAATTATGTTTTTGACATTTTGTAGGAGTTTTTTAATTATTATTTTATTTTTTCTATGGCCACTAAAAACAAACATATTTTTTTAATTTGGTTCATTTTATAATATTTTCAAATAAAATTGTGTTTACAAGTATTTTTAAATTTTAACATTTTGTATAATTTATTTTTTTTTTATTTTTTTATTTTGTAAAATAAAAAAACTTCAAAATACACAAGGCATCAATATAAACAAGTCATCTCTTTTATTAATTATTTTTTTCAAAATGTTGCCTACAACCCAGCTCACTAGGGGCACCGGT
>MU227705.1:626839-643986 GCA_018584345.1 Thuja plicata | reverse complement strand
ATAAAAGGATTACAACTCGATCAAACAAAATTGAACCACTAGGAGATATACCTTGAAGTATGGATCAAAGCGGTTCTTCCCACTGATTTTTGGAGGAGTGTTTGGACCAGGGGGTATAAAATAATCTACATGGAGCTCTAAGATAGCCCTCAAGACCTTGTGGAAGTAACGGCTTACTGTCTCTCCGGAGTGCCCAAAGTTATGGCCAATCTTACGATTCCTCAGATTGTGGCCAAGAGTATGGAGGAACATGACTAATTTTTCTTCTAACGTGAGGCTTTCTGTATCTCTGATGATTCCTTTTTCCCTTAAAATATTAGCTAGATGAAAGAAGGCTCGTCTACTCATGCGTATTTGGTCAAAGCAATCCATCTCATTAGAGTCGATAATACGCTTATAAAAAGGAATTGCATCTCTTTTGTGCTTACGCTTTTCTCCACTACCTTCTTTTGCATGCACTGATATGGTTGCGGCAAGGGCAGCAAGAACAACTACAACAACAAGAATGACTCTTCTCCGCCTGATAATCTCTCCTTGAACTTGTATATCATCGATAAGATCCATCAATTACCTAAACATACCAACAAACCAATCATCAAACAACATATGACATGAACATAATGGAAATCCATAAGAAATCACCCAACTATAATGAAAGAATTCCTGGCTTGTGTTGGTGAGTGCAAACTTAATTTTGTTATCATGATTAATATTCTAGTAGCACACAGAACACTCTTTGGTTGTGTTTGGTATCAAACTAGATCCAACTATTTATAGCATAATCATGAATACACCTGTACAAAGAAGGTAGAAAGAAGGGAGAAAACAAGAAACCAATTGTTGATTAAAACTCTTATATTGCATGATTGGTATTGGTAATGTGGAAAGGCACCAGAACTAGGTTTGGATTTCACCGAGACCTTTATACTAAAGCAGCACAATGTCAACTGCTAATATGAACAACTATTAGGTATCAGCAGGAGAAGGTAGAAAAATGTTCAAAGATGTCTTCAATTAAATGAAAAGGAGAGGGCCAGAAGAACAATAAGGCAAATTACCTCTAGAGTGCAGCAAGTAATGAGAGTATTCAGTGTCCAGACTCGTCGGTATATACAAATTGTGAATTTTCTCGATCTGCAGGCTGTGGGGTTTGTTGTTGATTTCCAATGTAAGGAAAGTAGAATCAAAGGTAGACACATTAGCAGTAAAGTTGTTGAAGAGAGAAATACTAAAAAAACTCAATTAGAACATCTTGAATGTTCAATTGACAAAATCGGCGATCTCAGGAAAAGCATGGAGGTTCAAAAAAATATCCTTGGCAAAGGAAGCTTTGTAAATTTGTAATGCTTCCACACCATTTGAAGGAAAGAGTTTTGTTATCTAATTTGACGGATATAGAATATGAAAATCTGGATGAAGAAGTTTCACCAAAGAATCTTGTAAAAAGTAGTGTGGATTATGTCTTTGGTCAAGTAGAGAACTTAAATAATAAAGTTACCAGTCTCTCTCTGGCTTGGAAAGTAATAAACAAAATATCCCAAAAATGCACATCTACAGTCAGCATAAGAAAATTGTTCAACATGATGCGGTGACAGTCAAATGACCATCAAATTTTAACAAAGTCTCAACTTTATTATGAAGTCAGTTGATCAATCGCTGTAAAACATTTCATTCAATGAGTTTGAAACTTGTGCACACTCATTAAAAGAACTTCGTTATATTTTAATCATTTGTTAAGTCTTGAAAATGTTGATTATGAATCGGTTACAAGTCAATTATGGGCTGGGAGACTCCTAAGGCAATGTTTTCAAATGTGAAAGAGTTCTATTTTAATGAAGAGTTCCAATTTTCTTGTAGTTCTCTTGCTGTTCAGAGAAAAATTGAAAGGAAAAATAGAGAAATTTCTAGTTTCAGACTTTGTACCGAGGTGTTTATGGAGTTGTATAGTTTCATGAAGATAGTGAATTGTATGTTTTGGATGTTCTTCAGTGTTCTTATTATTGTTTTTTCCTATGTTAAACTAGTAATCCCTCTGCATCATTGTGGTAAGCCATTGGTTATCTTTGGGAACACTTACAATCTGTGCAACATGTGCATATAAATGCAGTCATAATCTTAGTATCTTGGTTTGAGTGCATGGACATAGCCTATCTCATAGTGTGTGTTTGCATGTAATTTCTCATTTTTGTTATAGTATTATTCTCATTATTGTTTTCTTTCATCATATATATTTGGGAATTTGCATTCTACTTTTGTGATGAATATTATTTCCGTTAAGTTTGTGAAATCATAGTTAGTAGTTGTGTGTCTGCAACTAGGGTCAGTATTACTCATTTTTCTTTAGCTTTTCCCTTTAGCATATCTCAAAAACCCAAAATCTTATCACCTGAGGAAGCTGCCTCTCTCAAATGTAGAGGAAAACTTCTATTACACAGTAACTCCCCAACTGTTGGAACACTTGTCACTGCTCTTTGAGCAAATAATGTCATTCTTAGAGATACAATTGCATTGTAGAACTGTTTACTAACAGTTCATTTCTATTTCTAAATTGAGTAAAACAAATTCATCATTCAGCTCCACCTGCTACTACAACTGTCCATGAACCATGAACAACCTCGCTTGCTCCTGGCCACAAAACCAGATGGAAAATGTTATCATCAACCAAAAATCATCACAAAAATAGTGATTAGTTCTCCCCCTAGCTCATTAACAGCTGGGTGCAAGAAACATCATTTCAATTATTCACGTTGCTCGACTTGAGAAAAACCTAAAAAATGTTTTTTAAATATTTTTTATTCATGTTTTGAAGTTCACTGAATTTCAAACTTCATGACTGATATTTGGCAGATCCCATGCCTTAGATATCTAGTAATGGTTGTATAATCTCTTACACTAAAACCCTCAAAACTTAACATAGGACCATCAAAACAATGTGACTGCTCTATAATGACCAAAAAATTAGCATGGAGTTTTTGAACAAAATAGTGACAATAACAAAAAGCAAGCATATTAAGCACTCATTAAATCAGCATGGTTATTATGGATCATAGTAAATATAAATCCATTCTAGAACAAAGGTCATCAAGATTCAAGAATATTACACACTACCCCATCCTATTTAGTTTACTATATAATATATTTCTATAAAGATAGATCCATTTTAAAATAGAGATAAAACCATCTAGACTTAATCCTATCTCATGAAAGCCAACTTGAAAACAATGTTAAGAAAAAATAAAAAACTTTTTTCCTTTCTATATAAACATATGGTAAGCTCTTAGCATCCCACTCTAGTGCAAATGAAAAAAGCAATAAATGCTTCAAAGAATAATCAGAAACTCAGACTTGACTTGGGCTCGGCAAACACCAAATTTTAAAACTCAGGAAAAACTTGGTAACTTACAAAAAACTTAAATTCAAACCTAAGCATTCACATGTCTCCCCTACAGACTCACCAGGTACTCACCAAAACTCATCTCCTGCACCTCACAAGTCAAACCTGTGGAAGCTCAAGTGGCAAAAAGAAGAGCACTCTACAAATTTAAATCTATGCTTCAAAGCACATGTAGATAGGAGGCCCACAAAAAATGCACTTTTCAGAACAAACAATACAAATTCTACTTTATGCATGATGCAAACAACTAATTAACAGTTATAATGGTCAGATTATAAGATATAAAAAAGCAGAGGTTTTCCCATTAATTAATTGGGATGTTGATGATTTTTAGCTTTCACTGACCAACAAGACTAAAAAGCCCTTGCTGGTGGCCCTTTTTTATACCTAAAATTTTCAATGGGAAGAGATCAATGAGGATCCCAAAAAAATGAATAGGGCAAAAATGGGAATATAACAGAATATTTTATGCAGGGCTGTGTTTATTAAAATATTCATGGCTGGAACAACCATATTTTTGACAGTTAGATGGGTTAGAATCAGATATTTCCTGCTTTACTTGTGGGAAATCAACCTTAAATCTTGTCGACTTCCGTGGAGTTCAGCCATTTAGCCCTAGTTCAGCTGATGATTTTCCAAGTCAATGAAAGCTTCGAATAATGGAAGGTGTTACTCTGCTTACCTCTCAGCCAACACACTCTGTCAGACTGCGATGCGGATACCTGCAACCTTCGCTCTCTGCAACAAAAACCAAATGGTGGAAAATGACAAATTTAGATGGGTTAGAATCAGATATTGCATGCTTTACTTGTGGGAAATCAACCTTAAATCTTGTCGACTTCCATGGAGTTCAACCATTTAGCCCTAGTTTAGCTGATCATTTTCCAAGTCAATGAAATCTTGGAATAATGGAAGGTGTTACTCTTCTTACCTCTTAGCCAAGACACTCCATCAGACTGGGATGCGGATACCTGCAACCTTCGCTCTCTACAACAAAAACCAAATGGTGGAACCTTCGCTCTCTGCAACGAAAACCAAATGGTGGAAAATGACAAATACAAACACTGCGATGCATTTATACTCACGGACGCGGACCCGACAAGAATAATATTTTGGTTAATTGGAATTTAATAAAAATGGAATTGGACTTCTATATTCCAATTCCACCTATTTAGGTGGAAGATGATATTCTCATTTTAGGGGCAAAATGGGAATTTTGGAATTCCAATTCCATTTTTATTCATGGACCCAAACATGGAATTTGGCATTATCCAGAATAAGATAATGCCAATTTCGGTCCAATTCCTGCTGCCAAACGGGCCCTAAAGGCTTTAGGGAAATAGAAAGAGCACGTTGAACCTGTCATTGTCTCCAATGTAGCTTCCTCCTCTTAGTCCACTGGTTCAGAGTGGAACCCATAAAAATACCCCTTCGAAGAATTCTAACCAGGTCCCTAATTCCCCTTCCCCTATTTCAACCCCTCATTCTCCTGAAGGTGACTAGAGGTCCCTCAGAATGTTTCCCCTCCTTACTCGCACAACCCCACCGCTAAAGATGAGTCGTCGGAATACCCACATATTGTGGAAAAATTTGATATATTATGCATCCTCTGCAATCACCATAGTGTCGCAATTAAATGAATTATTGCATAGCTCCACCCAGAAAAGAAGAAGATTAACATGTTAGAAGAAATTGTAGAGGTAGAGGCTAAAGTTGGGGATTGGTCTCAGACCATTGTGTGTGGGAAGCAGTTGATGAATTGGTGATGAAATTGGATAACTAGGATACTATTGAAGAAAAAGTTTGAGAACTAAAGGCCTTGACTTCTTCTTATGAAAAAAAATAGTAAATGCTTAGGGCTCTGGCCAATGTCAAAAGCAACCAAAAGGTGAACAAAAATCTTGCAAAACTGTTCAATTTCATCAAACAAATGATGGACAAAATGTATACCTCCTTCAACACTCTCCAAGAGGAACTAGAATACATGAAAGTGAAAAGGAGAGAAAGTGAAGAGTGCCATATTTCTTCTTAGTTAGCCAAAGAGGGTCATTCTACTTCGACATTCATTCTGCAGATGCCCAGAGAGGGTTCTTTATTTGAAACCTCTAAGGAACTTAATCAAATGGAAGGAGGTTAATCTCCTGTCCATACACTTTCCTATGGTTCTTTTGTTCTAGATATTGGTCTTTTTGGTTTTTGGTACTCTCCAGTGTTTTGTTATTTGGTTTTGTTGGTTGAATTTACTTCTTGTGAATTCCTTTCTAACTGCCTTTGGGCTTGATGTTTTGGGTTCATGCCCTTTCTCAATTAACTTAATCAAAACAAATAGACTAGTATATCATCTAATTAGAAGTCTAAGTAGGCTCACTTATTGAAAATATGTAAAAAAGACTATTATATATTGAACAAGGGTAATATTTCTTCCTCGCGAGAGTTCATCTACAAGGGGTTCTACAAAATTTTCTACCTATTATATTCACTTATAACGCTTTAGTAAACTCTTTTACTTTTTATCTTAAAATTGTAAATTAGTTATAAAACTATAAACTAACACTTGAATCAAAAGTAGGTGCAATTATTATGCTAATAGTAGTATATATAACTCCAAATAAAAAAATGGTGATCATAATTTTTTCGTATGCCATAAAAAATAGTTGAAATACTCCTCATAAGTCCCTTGGAATCTTTCTTATACATTGTACCTTTCTTACAATATAAATAAGCTATTAACTTATGAAATAGATTTAGTGAATAGATTTGTTCTTTGATCTAGGGTTAGGGAATGGAAATACAAAAATACATAACTATTATTAACATATATATTTTCAACTAAATTGTGTCAAGTTTATATTAAGAGACAAATACTTATACATTGTTCATTATTATTTTTGAATAGTTGTACCTAGTAATTATTGATATTGTATATAGACATAGGTTGAAGCCCCCTGTTATCCCCATGTATGTTACAAAATGAGTTGATAACTATAATGGTCCACCTTGGATCCCAGAAGACACGTAGTTTATACCTATAACACTAGGCAATTAGAGGCGAACACCAATCCCAATAGCATGGGCTATTACAATTCACAAGTCTTACAGTTTAAGACTATGAAAAGAGACTATTAATATCAAAAAAATAGAAATACAAGGTCTAACATTCACAACCATATCAAGAGTAAAATCATTAGATGGGCTTCACATTGAACCGACATTCTCCTTCAACAAATATTCTAAAATGCAAAACAACTCATATACACTAATCAAAAAGAAATAAGAAAGTCGTTTACAACAACAATGATTCTAAAAAAATGGTCAATGCACATCTCACCTTTCATGAATAATCTATTCTATCTTAAATGTCATATATTTTTGCATTATGACATGTGTGCATCTTGCAAGGATACCTTGACCAGAAGAGAAATATAGGAACTTTAAAGTCCAAGAACAAAAATATACATATTGTGCATTGTATGAAAGTCATGGGCTATTCACAATTGTACACTATTTGATATTCCACCATATATAGAAGTCTAAATTTGTTAGCATAGGATTCTATCAGCGTTACCATTCCACCCGAGTTGGTGCAAGTGCTAGTTTAATTTAATTTAAAGTTTGGTGATTATTTTGTAGTGTTTTCATAGTGACAATTCTTTTGTTAGTGTTTTTCACAGGTCTGTATTACATAAAATAGAAATAGACAGAGTGTTGTAGTAATTGCTTTTGTGAGTGTTTTCACTACTCTGAAGTATTATAGATAATATAAATTGACAGTGTTCTAGTAATTGCTTCTGTCACCTTTTTCACTAGTCTGAATTATAGAGAATATAAATTGATAGTGTTCTACTTTGTAAAAGTACATTACACACTTTTGTCATAAATAAATTGTAAATTTTTGTCATACTTCTCATTCACATAAAATTGAACATGTTAATTGAAATTTGTATAATAATATATAAACACACTTTCTTCATAATCATATTTCCTTATTTTTACAAGATTGAATAATTTAATTAAAATTTGCATGATAAGTTAATTCAGTTGAAGCAATAAAGTACATTTCACACTTTCTTTATAAATAAATTTAAAATTTATGTCACCCTTTCTTCTTATTCACATAAGATTTAACATTTTAATTAAAAGTACATTTCACACTTTCTTTATAAATAAATTTAAAATTTATGTCATCTTTTCTTCTTATTCACATAAGATTGAACATTTAAGTAAATTTGTATAATAAATATGTAAATATATTCAAAATAATCGAGTATTTTTATTGAAATTTGTATAATAAGTATGTAAATATATTCACACTCATTATACCTATAGGAATAATGTGTTTTTAGTATTAAATAAAATTTAATCTAATTTAATTAATATTTTTTATTAAAATTTATTTGATAATAAATATATATCTACTATTTAATAGAAAATATATTCCAATTCAATATATTTATAGGAATAATGTGTTTTTAGTATTTTTTAAATTTAATTAAATATTTTTATTAAATGTTATTTAATTCTTACGTATATTTGTATATTTGCTTAGGAGAAAATATAGAGGGAATAAATTATTGTTAATGTGTTTTTAGTATGAAATATTTTAATTTGATTTAAATAATAGTTATTTAGGTTGGGGTTATGGATGTCCTTCATTATTTTTGCATGCAAATGCTAAGGAGCATATGGATGAAATTTTGACTAGCAGGGTGGTTCTATCCTCAAAGAGTTTACCCACAATAAAGAAAGTGAGTGGTTCAAATGAGAGAAGCTAAGATCTTCCGATTTTAGTGATTCAACCCGAGAGTATGAGAGGATGTTTCATATTGGATCAATCATACTCTTATTTGAAAATTTATGAGACTTCCTCTTTCCTTGTCGTTCCTAGAGTCTTGGGAGTGACGAGTTTAAAACACTGAGGGAGATATGGAGATAGTGTTGGTTGCTAACAACTACTTTCTAGTGGTTTTCTCTTGCATGACGAATAGAAATAAGGATTTCAAAGGTGGCTTATATTTTTTCAATAAGGTAGGAATCTTTATCAAACCTTGGCATGTGGGCTTCAACACTGCATAGGAGCTTCCTTCGATTGTCCTAGTCTAGGTTTGTCTCCTAAGGCTTCCGCTTAAGTTCTCAAGGAGCAACATTATTCACTCGATTTCTCTTCTAATTGGAAAACTTGTTGGTCATGCTACTCAAAATTAGGAAATAAAGGTAATTTTTTATGCGCGAATATGTGATGAAGTTTATTTAAATAACATGTTACCATATTATGTTGAAATATGTCTTGGATACAACATCCTAATTATGAGACATTTCCATTTATATGTAGAATATGTCATGAATATGGAAATTTGCAAAGGAGGTAACCTTGATGTAAGTTGACTTCTACAACTGCTAACAACCCTTCCAATCCTTCTCCTAAGGTGGACAAAGGGAAGACCATTTTATCTCTAGGGATTGTTGATAAGGAGGGCTTCATTCTTGTTACACCTCATAATTAGAGGAGAAGTTACAAGAGAACTTTGATGGACCAACATAATGATGGGATTTTTAGCTGGTTTGATGCTTTGGATGACTTGATTCGATAAGAGGGAGTTCCAATTGAGTTATCCTCTGATGCTAAGTCAATGGGAGTGACACTATCAGAGGCAAAGGGAATGATAATCTAAATTTGTTATGGTAGATCAACAAGATGGTAAAATGGATATTGTATAGTGGAAAGATGGGAGAGGAAATATGGAAGCTACTACAACCCAAATCCCACATACATTGGAACACAAATCCATCACAAGGTGAATCCGATTAGCACAATTAAGAAAGGGTGCTGATGCGAGATCTGCACAATGTAGGGTTTTGATTCCTTAATGAAAATTATAAGTAAATGTAATGTAAATAATATATCCGATTTATAAAAGTAAGTTCCAGGGAGAAAGAGGTAGGAACAAGTGCACCTGGAAACAAGATGGAGAAGATAGGACTTTGAATCTGAATTTTACCATCACTAGAATCTTAGATTCTATTGTAACTGTAGATTTGGAAGGCGGGGACCTATATCTTTATGCACCTGAAATCTCACTAAAAATTAGCAGGGACAAGTCGACTAGTTGTCTTTTTCCTGATAAAAACTTATGAAATTTTCCTAGATCCTATGTTTGCACCTATTCTTCCTAGATCCAGAATCTAAGCTCCACAACCTATTCATGTACACACAAAAATAGGGAAGAAGGTTGAAGAAAGGAGTTTTCCTTAGTCAAACTCTTATTTAGGAATCAACCTTGAAATGAAATAAAAGGAAAACATGTTGTCATGTAGAACAGGCTAGATCTAGATAATGAAGTATACCATACCTTGTAGATGCAATTACTTCTTTAAACATGATCAAGTATGTTAATGGAATAGATTTCAATAAACATTAAAATAAAAATAAAAAACCAAAAGGAAATCATGAAAGAAAAACAATTATGAAGTAGATGTTGTAATCCACCACAATGTTTGATTGGAAAAGAGAGAGAGGAGAAGAAGAAGTCTTGATATATGAATGTGGATCTCCTTCCTTGGTATAAAACTCATTTTCTTGTCCTCCAATGGGGGAAAGAAGCTAAATCTATGGTATAAAACACCTTATTTTCTTGAGAGGAATGAATACTTGAATTCTTGAACTTGATGGCTCTTTATGGTTTGGTTTGCTTCCTTGCACTTGATATCCTGGAATGTTTGATAATGGACTCACGAATGCGTAATGGATAAATTTGATCAAGGCCAGCCACAAATATAAATCTCAGAGGAAAACTCCACCATCGACCTCCAGGTAAAATTTGGGCCCAAAACCTGATGGACAAGTTGGGTACTCAACTTGTTCCCATGGAAAAGTCAGCTAGTCGACTTGTCCCATGAAAAATTAGTTCAAGTTTCATGAGGATGTTGGGGAAGGTGAAAATAAGTTGGGGAGAAAATGCAGGTTGATGTGGGGTCAGAGAAAATCATGAAAGAGGAAAATAAATGAATAGGTCCTAGGTGAGGGAATGAATTATGGGATTGGATGGAAAATGGAAAATCAAGTCTAGAAGCATGATCTAACCTCTAGTTCATGTAAGATTGAGGAAGGAGGAGGACCCATATTTGAATTAAGTATGCATTTAAGTGCAATATGAGGCCCTACCATAGAAAAAAACACTAAAGTAGGAAAAAAAATGGTCATAAAATGAGAACACATTAGGTGCTTACTTTTTAGGATGGTAAATTTAGCCCCAACTTTAGTGGGGGTATAAGACAAGCTCATGCTCATGGTAAAGGAAGAGATAGAAGAGAAAAAGAATGGTGAAAGAGAGAGATGATCTCAGGAAAATTTCAAAAGAGATGAGACAACACTAAGTTCAAGGACATAAGCCCCCAAACCAAGTATCTCAACTCCACATCCATGCACAATGACAAAAAAAAAAAGAAAAACAAAAAGACAAAAGATACAACACACAAAATGGGTTAGTACTAAAACCATGACTCCAAATAAACTAGTGAAAGAGACCTCAATAAAAAATGTCCATGATCTAAAGGGAAATGGAATTACCAAAGATGATACAAACTCCATGATCTAACCCACTAGCATAGCCATGAGAGCATGGAAAGAAGAGAGAGACCATGAATCCGATAGACTAGCAAGTTGCGTTATGCTAGGTGATCCATGGGAGGAGAAGAGAGAAAGGGAGATGAGTAGAAAGGATAACAAGTTGCGTTATGCTAGTTCCACTCATCTCAAAGAGAGAGAAAGGGGAATTTAAGGTATAGCAAGTTGAGTTGTGTTATGCTAGTCAATTCTACCTTGGAAAATTTGCGCACAGAGGTGGCTTTGAAAATGTTTTGCGCATAGAGATGGCATAAAAATGATTTGTGCATAGGATTGGCTTTAAAAAAATTGCACACAGGGGTGGCTTAAAAATATTTTGCGCACATGGGCTACTTAAAAATGTTTTAAGCATAGGGGTTGCTTAGGGATCAGTCTTGTGGATCCATAAAAAGTGATCAGGCCTAAACAAAGCATTGTCTCCTTATGGATCAAATAAATAAAAAGGTCCATATACTATACAAGGGAGGTCGTATGTATGAAGGAAAGAGAATCAAGGATACCTACTTCCAACAATAAGGAGATGCCATTAAAACAACAATGTATGACATAAACTTAACAAAGAGGGATGACTCTTGTGAGATAAGAAAATAGATAATCGTGAAAGGATATTCCTCTTGTGGTAAGAGGCCCTTGAAAGGAAGAGATCTTGGATGCAATAAATCTACCTTCAAGAGGAGTTATTGAAAAAATAAAACGTCTTCAAGACAAAGAGGGGAATAGAACAAGAATGTGCCCTTTTAGCCACCTACTGCTAGGTGAGAAAGGGATTCTTAATGAAGGATGACATAGTTTGAAACCCAAAGTAAGGGAATTTGGTTATAATGAACATAGGTTTACAAATAAAGAAGAGGTTATGATCAAGGATGCACACCTCTTACATAAGAGAGAATCCTAAATCAAAACAAACAATTCTTTATAGGAAAATAATTTTGCATGATAAACAAATGCCATTGTACTAAGGAAAGTATATCCTTAGGAAAAAGAGATAGGAAAAAAAATGAAATCTTTCCCCCAAGTGTGAAGGCAAGATGAAATATGTGATGCATCTCTAATGATAGTGTAGACACCCAAATATGGTTCAATACCTATGCCCCTATTTTTAATATGTCTTCTATATTGTGTGTTAGATCTTTAGCATTCATCAATATTGTGTCATTCTTCTATTAATTAAATGATGACAATTATTTAATTAATTACTAATTTTTGTCCTTTGATTTCATCGTGTCCTATCAATTTGTCTTTGATTAAATAATTTCTTCAATTATTTAATCTTGGTCTTAGGGGTAAATATTTATTTTTTTCACCCTCTTATCATAATTTCATTCATTTGGTAAATAAATATATTATTTATTTACCCTCTTTTCCCTTTTCCCAAAATTAAATAAATTTATTTATTTAATTATCTAATTTTCCAATTATGAGGGAATTAATCATTTTTAATTATTAAATGTCACTCTCATTTCTAATTCCACTTATCTCTTTTTCATGCTAATTTGTCTCGACTTGTAACTCTTCCACCTTCCCCTTTTATCTCCACTTCTAACTCCCACTTACTAATTTCCTTTTCTACTTAACTCTTTCCTCCTTCCATTTTCTCATCCACTTGACTTGTTCATCACTCGTCATTTTCTTCACTTGCAAATGACATTTTGTGTTGAAAATAAATATTTCCAATATTTATTTTCACTAAAATCTATCATATTTTCATTTTTGCATTCACTTGGAAATGCAATTTCTAATTCAACACTTAACTTGTCCTCTCATTTCATCTTGGTCGTTGATTGTGCTTTGATCTCATTTGTCAATTTGAGTTCCAAAAATCTACAAATTGGACTCTTATTTCTCTCAAATCTATAGCCATCATTTTTCAAGTCTTCTCACCATCACTATTGTCAATTTTCTTTCATGTTTTAAGTGCATTTTGTCAATATGAGACCTACATCAACACATTTGGAGAAGCAAGAAAGAGTACAATTGTCAAATTGAGGGAGTTTTGTTTATAGTTTGTGTTTCTTTGTCTCAATTTATTTTGTATTTGGATAGGTTGATTGTGCATATTTATAGTGTTTGATGTTCCTCTTGTGTGCATGTTTTCCTCATTTTCCTTTCCTACATTTTGTGAACCTGGTGTGAAGACATGTTTAACTGAATGATTTTTTAACATTTTTATGCATTTGCAGGTCCTGGTGAAGTCCTGCACACTTGGCTAGGGTTTCTGCGCACTTGGTTGATGTTTTTGTGCACTTGGTAGAAATATTTGCACACTTGATAGCCAAATTCATGCACTTGGTATCCATAGTTGCGCAATTGGTCAATAGTTTGGGGAAGTTGGTGTTTAAGGCTCCAAAATTAGGGTTTTAGGGTTTCTTCGCTTTATGCATGTATTTTCCTTTCAATATAACTATTCTAAAGGCTAAATAAACTCTAGTAAGCTAAAGGGACTTAAAATGAATCTCATATTTTTTTTTGGAAGCTTAAAATGAACATTCACATTTGATTTGGGAGCTCAAAATAAACTTCACCTAGTTTAGGGTTCAATACAAAGGCTAGTTAATCTACTTTCTTCAAATTTAGTTCAAATTAATAATCTAGCCTGATTAGGATTCCTAATGTTATCACAACTGATGCAATGATGCATTGATGAAGATTGGTACAGATTTGATGACATGTGAATTAGTTATTTGGTTTTCATTGATGTCAACTAATTGACTTAGTGTTTTCAGTATGTTACTAGATATTGTGTAAGAGAATCATGAGTTGAAGTATGTTTCTAAAGTTTCTAATCTAATATAAAGTTATGTCATGTGTGGTGATGTTAAATTTTCCATTGTGACTCAGCCAATTGTATTTCACTTCTGAGTTGAATGCAATCTCTACAAGACACAAGAAAACTAGGCATTGGAGTGCCTGTAACTTTATGATACATTGGTGCCAAAAAGAAGTCTACAAAATGGTTGTAGTTCCTTGTGTTATCACTCATCCTTATCTCAGATGTCCATTCATATAAGATTATGGACCTGACTTTGAAGCTTGTTTGTCTAAAATATTGCACGATGCTTTGCTAAAAGAAGATAGCACAAGTAGGTTGTGAATCTAAATGTCTTTTGTGAACCTATTTTAATCATTAGTAATTATTCTTGCATGCAATGAAAAATGTGCTCAATAAAATTATATCTTACTCGTTATGATTCACAATGAATATGAAAATTCATTTCAAGAATGACAGCACCCACTTCTTTTTTACTTTTCAATCCCAAACAAAATGCTAGCAAAGAAATACTATCCTTAACCCATTGCACAAAAATATCATAATCATAAGGAGGCTTATGATCTCGATCCAGGCTAGAACTACATTTTATTCCTCTAATATATTAATCTTTCTGTATTGCATCTAATTTTTCATAATTCTCTGCCAGCTTTCTCAGGTCAATGTGTACGTTTGAGTTTTGTGCTTCAAACCCTAGATCCAACATACTAGAAAATTCATTCTTGTTTATCGACAAAATTTCCTCCTAAGTATTTTTATTGATAATTTCTTTTCTATTTTCATCATAATTTTTGGTACAAACCTTGACAATTTTTGGACAAGGGAATACTTAAGGTAACGCCATGTGTGTCGACCCCACAACCCACGGTGCAATTTTATTTTTCTTTGTCTTTACCATGTTGTTAAATGGATAATATTTTGTCCCCTTCATTTGAGCTTTCCACTTATTTTCAAGTGAAAATCTAATTTCCATTATTCCCTTATTTCCATAGATAACAGGATCATAAATATCATAGAATTCATCAATGAAACCTGGTCTTTTAACCAGTTTGTGGAAGTCTATTATCTTTGTCTCTTGTCTTTTCCTTTTACTTGTTATATTGGTATTTGTTTTTCCCATCATGGTATAATGGTATTTACTTGTAGGAAAATTCAAATAATTCTACACAGCTACAATTTACATACGTGATTCAAAATTAAACCATAATTCTAGTTCTACAATCAAAACAGTAAACCAAAAGATTTGAAAAATTAAAAAGCCAGGACGTAGGTGTTCAGGATTGTACCCAAAATTTCAATTTGTGCAGACTGTGAGTGGGAAGAGAGATGAGGGACTATGTTGCATTCCTCAACCTAAAAGTCATAACCCCTTTCTGAATCTCCAATACTAGTTAGAACTGAAAAACTTAGATTGAAAACCTAAAGGGAAAAACTTGTACAATCCTGACTCGTGTTAACTTTTATTGCTTCTTTATGAAGACTGATATCTGATGTCACTATGCCAGATGTCATTTAATTGTTTGACATTACAACTTTAGCCGGAGACCCGAAATTGATCTTTTAGTTATTACATTTATTAAATGTTTAGTTTTACTTCAATTTAGATTTTAATTATACTTAGTTGAGTGTTAAATCGTGACATGTGCCTTATTTCTGGGGGACATTTACAAAAAGAGGTGACCGCTCCCCAAATCAGCCCAAAATACACCTTGGGTCATTGATCTATGCTCATCCAACAGACGTTGGTAGTCATTGTCAAGTGTCGTAGGTCTCATTCACTTTTGGCTTGTTAGTACAAGTAGTCACCTAGTCACCTCACACATCATCATCGAATGACATCGACCGTGTGAGTGGACATGTCTCATGATTCCAGAATAGGATTGCAAAAATAGGGTTTCATTTCCCTTTCATCCTAAAATACACCGTGTGCCATTTATTTATGCTTATCCAATGGTTGTTGGTAGTCACTATTAGGTGTCGTGAGTCCCATTCACTTTTTCCTTGTCAGTACTAGTAGTCACCTAGTCATCTCACAAGTCATCATCGAGTGACACCGACCATGTGAGTGGACACGTGTCATGATTATGAAATAGGTTTGTGAAAATGGGGTTTCATTTCCCTTTCGGTCCAAAATACATCTTGGGTCGTTGATCTATGCTCATCCAATGGTCATTGGTTATCATTGTCAGGTATTGCGGGTCCCATTTACTTTTGCCTTGCCAGTACTAGTAGTCACCTAGTCACCTCACACGTCATCATCAAATGACACCGACCATGTGAGTGGACATGTGTCATGATTCTGAAATAGGTTTGCAAAAATGGGGTTTGATTTCACTTTTGGCCTGAAATACATCATACGTCGTTGATCTGTGCTCATCCAATGGTCGTTGGTAGTCACTCTCAGGTGTCGCAGGTCCCATTCACTTTTGCCTTTTCATTAGTCACACGTCATCATTGAATAACGCTGACATGAGTGGACATGCACGTCATGATTCCGGAAGAGTTTTGCAAAAATGGAGTTTTATTTCCCCTTTGGCCCGAAATACACCATATGTTGTAAATTTATTAATTTTAAATTAAATTATTTTTCATTTACACTAAATTATAAATTTCTAAAATAATGAACACCGAATAATTTACAATTTTACATTGAGTTTGTAATTCATTATTTTAATTATTTATTGTTGTAAATTTTAGTTTTTAAATAGTCCTAACTTTTTATTTAAATAAATTAAATATATCAATTTAGTATTATATTATATATGAGATCAATTATTAAACTTTATAATAAAAAAAATATTAACTTTATAACTTGATAAAATATAACTTTATATTTTGCATATTGATAATAGATATGCAATTTAATTCAATTTTGATAATTGATTTAAATCAACTTTAATTTATGAAATAACGTTACAAAATATGATATTATGAAAAAAAATTAAGCAAATTGATACTGATAGGATGGAATGAAATTGTTTAATTTAATAGGTTGAAAAATTAAATTGTTTTAGTTTTCAGTGAAAATTGAAATTTCATTGTTTAATTACTCAAAATTGTAAAAATATTTAACAATTAATTATATATTGAATAATGTTTAACTCTGAATTTAACATTGAATTCAATTATCAATATTAATTTCAATAAAAATTTAATACCATTGCTTCCTTATTTCTGTTGAAAGTTTGTAACATACTTAAATGTCTAATACACAGATAAAGCAACTAATTAAAATATTGCAATGACAAAGAAGTCTAAGAATCATTTTTTGTACGCATAAAACACAAATTGAAACGAACTTGCAAAAATTTCATTATTTTCTTTTTCATAAAATTACATTGTAGACAAAAACAAAAAACCTACTA
>MU227705.1:614237-626628 GCA_018584345.1 Thuja plicata | reverse complement strand
TGCTTGGTAATTGATGATTTTTTATTCATAAAATATAGTCATTACATAGTATAAATTGAAACATTCTAAGAAGGTAGGCCTCCGCCATTACAAGATTTGGATAAAATCCACTTTTGATCATAAAAGAAAGTCAAGATTTATAGAACGACATGCTACTTTTTCCATTTTATCTACCATTGAATTAGAAACCCTTATTTGGATAAATACAGTTGAAGTAGAATATGTGAATCGATATTTTAACAAAGAAGATGCTAAGTGCAAAGTAATGAAATTGAAATTGTTAAATCCATAAAAGAAAAACTGAAATGAAGTTGCAAAATGTCCATTAATATGTTCTAAAAATTTACAATTGTCGTAGTCCCTCAAAAATTTTAAAGCAAAAAATGAGGGGGTTCAAGGTTGCAACTTGCTAGGTACTTACTACTAGCCCAAAAAAACTAAACTACTACTATTACTAGGGCACTGGAAGTAGACCAGTGCTATGATGGTATGAGTATCAGTATAAAAATAGAACAAAAAAGCAAAAATTGCATGTCAAAACACCAGGGACAGGGTGACGGGAATGGGTAAACTAGGGATCTTCATCTTCCCCTTCATCTAAGTAGAATTTTTGAGAGAGGATAATATCTAAGAATTCTTCAAGCCATGTGTAGTCCTTGAATTCATCAAGGATAAACCATTTGCGTAGAAAATCCCTCCCAGTCCAGGGTCATTTCTTGTATCGCGTCAGTTGCTCTGCATTGAGGTTTAACAGAAAGGGTTGTTGGGCCACATTTCTGCCTGGCTCCATCAACTTGGGTATATCTCTTGGCTAAGGGATCCCCACCCCTAATTATGTGAAAATAGAAACAGGAGCGTCATCCAACAGGAATTTCTCTTTAAAAACCTTCATCAACAACATCAGCATTTCAAACTTCTCTCCTCCAAGGTCAAGGAGAGACGTAAAAAACTGGGCTGTAATGTCTATGTAGACATGGTATCTGTCAACATTCTCAAGGAACTCTCGGCCCAATACCATCAACACAACAACATTTATAAAAGCGCCAACCTCCCTACAAACTGAAGTGGGGGTTTCTTCTGAGATGCTACCCAAAAAGGACTTCTGCTCCTCTGGGGATGTGCATCTTAAATGGACTGGAGTGTCCATCTTCAATTCTCGACAGCCTAAAGACCTAAAAACCTAAACCTTAAAACCAGAGGTAGAATTTCAACCACTGATAGCTCTAACTCTTAATCTACCAAAAGAAAATTGAAGTAGAAAGAAGCTAGATTGTCTATAAATAGCCCTTGATTGATACTTAGCAATTAATTATTCTTTCTTTAATCATATTAAATCCATTGTCCTTAATATTTAAATTAAATCTTTCCCAAAAATGCAAGTGTGACAAATTTAAACATATTGTCCTTAATCTTTCATATCTCCATGTAAATCTTTCCCATAAATGCATATATCTCCATGTAAATCTTTCTCATAAATGCATGTGTCAAAAATTGGTAATATTGTTTGTAATAATTTAGAAGTTGTGTGTGTTGAGTGGATGACATCATCACAGTTAAAGAATGTCACTTGTTAACAAGGTATTTATTTCTTACCGAGATACAAGTTACAAGTTAAAGAATGTCATTGTCACTCTTAATGACAATACATTCATTTTTTGTAGGTTACCTTGCCAGAGTTACCATGTGTCTCCATTCCGGAGACTTCCTGCAGAATTTTGTTTCATTCAATAAATTGGGCCTGAGATAAAACTTGAGTCATTGATCTACAATCAATCAATGGTCTCAATTAATACATTTACACTGTACGATTATAAAATAATAGATTTAAGGTACATGTCGACGGTACCCATACCGTGTGCAATGACGGTGGACAACTTGGCAACCAAAATGGTGATATTAACTCGACGATACGTTGCAATAATTAGATGTTTAATGAATTATCATTTGGCATTGGCCCTAAGGCCCACACGACACGCGTGAATGTTGAAATTTTCCAACAAAATTCATATTTTTCTCATAACCAACAAAAAATTAGCCAATAAAATAAAACAATTTTCAATGGGCGAAGAAAATTAGCCAATACAATTAATTTTTTTCCCTTCTAAAGCAAATAATTTGCCTAGCATATTACAATTTGTTTTTGGCAAACCAAAAACTCGCCTCAATAAATATATATTGTTGCCCAAAAAATATTTCATCTGCCACGATTTTATGGAATTTTAATATGCTACAAAAAAAATACCAATAAAAATTAATTTTTTTTCCTACTTCGAAAAAAAAATCGCCCTCGATATGAATGTTTTCCCGCCAAAATAATGTTGGATTCACCAAAATCTTCTATTTTTTCCTAGGGGTTTCTTAAACTTATCCCTGGTGCTTAATCTTTCGTAAGTCTAAGTTATGTATTTCATAAAATAAGATCAGCGGTCCTCGTTGCATCGCGACCCAAATTCCTCTAAGAGTCGTTAGAGCTCTTGTGGGATGTTGATTGTCCAATTATAGGTGTACCAAGGCATCATTCCTTTTAGCATATGACCCATTAGTTGAGCACCCTAACTTCGTGCTTCTCAAAATCCTACATGGAAATTTCAAATCACTCCCATATTTTTACAACTTACTTGGCAATCCCATGTTTATAACTAAGGTTTCAAGGCCACATCATCAAATATGATGCCACATTAGCATGCTTTTTGCCAAGGTGTCCAAAATATCCCAAAAAAAGGTGGGACCAATCGTAGTGCATTAGGGAGCCCCATACTTGTGCAGTTGATGTGACATCACATGAGTGGTTTCTTTTAAGAAAAATGGACACATTTCACTCAATTTTGGGTAGTCATCATTAACAAAAACAACTTTAATATCACAACTATTGGTATAATTTTGTCAAAAATATTGGATATTAAAACAGCAAGTGTAGGTATTTAATTAACAACTATTAGAACATGTTTAGGTACTAGGTCCTCTCCCCTAAATAAAGTTAATCCAAAGGTGGTTGTTGCATGGTATCCCAAAATCATGTTAGAGATGTCAGGTCTCCAAAGCGATGCAAGATGTTAAATTAAATAGGCCCATTACAAGTCCAAAGACACATCATGTTGCATTGTTTCTTTTCTTTGGATCATGCCCTAGCACTGTCAGAGTTGAGTCAGCCCCACGACGTCACATGTATAGCAAAGACCAATTTCATAAGGTGATCAAATTGAATATTTGAAAAGCTTATCTTCATTAATATCAAAAGAAAATATTTTGATCCTAGTCATCCATTCATACATGATCTTGTGTCATCAAAGAAGGAGATTCAAACTTTGGAAACATCTAAATGCGAGCAATTAACACACAAATTACAATAAATTCGATATGACTTGAGTAGCTCAAAATTTGATTGTTGCAAATACACATGTTGTTATGCTTGCCTAAATCTTTTGTAGTCATCAAAAGTTGCTATTTTGAGCTCTAGAGTGAGTTGCGAAGGGAACTAGGATTTCTGAGTGAAATTGAAGATGACACAATTTGAGCAGTAAGTTAGCAAACCTTCTGCAACATTTTAATCAATCTGCTTAGAATTCAATATAGTTTTAGTCTTGGGAGCTTTCACAAGTTAAAAGTGTTTTTAAAGATAATTTAGTAAAACTCTAGGGATTTTGTGTCAGAACCCTGGTCTATGAACAATTCTACTATAAAAATGAGTGAAAAATAAAAGATTAGTAAGAAGGATCTTCCCTAAAAGGTATATAAAGAATTGACAAAATAGTTGGATGGTAAGAGGGTCCCTCACCCTATTTAAGGACCTGAAGGTTTAGATGATAGGTTACTAGATGACCTAACTGATGTAAGGGATTTCATAATACTAGAGATGGGGTGGCATTTATTTAATCACTTTTACTGAAAGAGAGAGGTTATGATTCCCACGAGTAATGGATAGAAATTGGACACGTGCAAACTCATAGTTTCCAATGTGTTTGAGGATGTTGACTTGATGAAGTTATTTGTTCAAAGGTATGATGTTGGAAAAAGAGAAATCTTACCAGCAATGACACCACATTGACTAATACAGATAATTGGTCCATTGATAAGTAGGATATTTTTTTCCACAACAAGTCAAATAGTGATATTGCTATTAGGATTCAACTGTGTCGATTTTGTGTCAAACTCATTGAACCATGTTTCATGAGTAGTGGTTCACAAGAATCCGTTTGTCGTGAGAATGAATGTAACACTTAGCATTCATTGCATCTAAGTGATACTCATTGAGGTGAAGTATTAAGACTTCCCAGGAGGTCACCCATCCTAGTATTACTCTAGCTAAGTGCGCTTAACCAGAAAGTTTCCTCCAAGGTTAAGCACACTTTGCATGCAACCTTATTTGTAAAACCTTCAACAAATGTTGTCTTATAAACCATTCATCAGAAAACCCCTTAAGCTCATCAATTGATAAGTAGGAGTTTTTTTTCCACAACAAGTCAAATTGTGATATTGCTATTACGATTCAAGTGTGTAGATTTTGAGTCAAATTAATTGACCCATGTTTCATGAGTAGTGGTTCACAAAAACCCATCTCTCATGTGAATGAATGAAACACTTAGCACTCATTGCATCTAGGTGATGCTCGCAGAGGTAAAGCATTGAGACTTCCCTGGAGGTCACCCATCTCAGTACTACTCCATCTCAAGCACACTTAACGACAAATTTTCCTCTAAGGTTAAGCTCACTTTACTTGAAACCACATTTTCAAAACCTTCAACAAGTGTTGTGTCTTATGAATCATTCATTAGAGAGCCCCTTAATCTCATCAATTAGGTAAGAGATTTTTTCATACTAGTTTGTGAGTGATTTTGTTAACCACAAAACTCAATGAGACATTAATATGAGCATTTAAATCCAATAAAAATGCAACACTAGTTAAAACATGAAATAAATGACTCATGAGCATCTCATCGGTCTCTATTCCTAGGGACCTATTACATCTCATCGGTCTCTATTCCTAGGGACCTATTAGATTTAGCTCTCAGCTACAAATTGAGCTCATAAGTGACAACCTTGAAAATGAGAATTGATGGCGATTGAATGATCTAAGCTAGATGCAAATTGTGCTAAATGATGCAAGAACAATGCAAATTAAGCTATGAAATTAACTAAGCTAAGCATGATGCAATCACAATTCTCCATTATGATGTTTACTCAAATGATATTTCTATGCTAAAATGACTATAATGCAAATGATATAATGAGAGTGGATAATTATGCACTTAGAATGTACCCTATTTATAGGATTTCTCAAGGTCTTGGGGTGAGTTATGATTAACCATGATCAAGGTGTAGTTGGAGTTAAGAGGGATGATGTGTCCATGATGAAGAGTCAAGATTGTAAAGTGAGATTGAATGGTCAAGATAGCAAAGCCTATTTGTGATCCATGTGAGCTTGCTTCTTATCTCTCATTGGTTGAATTTGATTTTGACATTTTTTGGTTGGTGAGAAATTTTAGGAATTAATTAATTCAAAATAATTAATTAATTTAGTCATATGTGATGTGTTGGATTTTGGCTTTATTTGAAAGGATTAATTAATTAATGATGAACTATATAATCAAATATTTAATTCAATTACATAGTAGATGATTTTTTATTTAATTAATCCAATTGCTTGAATTTAATTAATATTTTCCTTTTGACCATTTTTAGGTGCATACAAAGTCAAATGATGATATTCCTACCAAGATTCAGCTCTATAGATTTTGAGTCAAACTCATTGATCCATGCTTCATGAGTAGTGATTCACAAGAACCCATCTCTCATCAGAATGAGTGGAACACTTAGCACTCATATCATCTAAGTGATGCTCGCAGAGGTGAAGCACTCATGTTGGAGCTGGAGAATTACTAGGATGAGTGACCTCCTCGAAAGTCCTGATGCTTCACCTCTATGAGCATCACCTAGATGTTATAAGTGTTAAGTGTTTCATTAATTCTCATGAGAGATGGGATCTTTTGAACCACTACTCATGAAATGTGGGTCAATGAGTTGGACTCAAAATCTACATAGTTGAATCCTAATAACAATATCAGAAAAAAAAAATCTCCTACTTATCAATTAATGAGCTTAAGGGGATTTCTAATGAATGTTTCATAAGGCACAACACTTGCTGAAGGTTTTACAAATGGGGTTGCAAGCAAAGTGGACTTAACCTTGGAGAAAAATCCATAGTTAAGCGCACTTGAGTTGGAGTAGTACTGAGATGGTTGACCCCCTGGAAAGTCTCGATGCTTCACCTCTGCGAGCATCACTTAAATGTAATGAGTGCTAAACTCTCCATTCATTCTCACGAGACATGGGTTCTTGTGAAATACTACTCATGAAACATGGGTCAATGGGTTTGACTCAAAATCTACACAGTTGAATCTTGATAGCAATATCAAAAGTGGTCCATTGTTGAGGTTGTCAATCTGAACAAAGGTGCATCAATAAGAATAGAATTGAAGAAGCTTGAGAAGAATAGTGGGACACATGACAGATTGTTCAAAAGAGTAGTAATTCCTAAGTTTAGGTGAAAAAACATAAATAGGAAACCAATTCCAATTTCTCAAATGGAAAAGGAGTCTTTAAATCTAAATACCTTTGAAGACAATTTTGTAAAAATATATTATGGTTTGTACCAGATTCTAGGCATAGATACCCAAACAATGATGTTAACTAGCCTAATGTGCACGAGTGCAAAGAGAAGGCATATCATATGCAATTGTAAGCCTTTCATAACTAATAATGAAATGGAGTTTGAAGCTTTTATGGTGTGATTGTCTCCTATTTTAGGTGTTAATTGTCTTGGGGTTATGAAGCAAGTTCTTTGTTATCTCAAATTTGTGAGTTCATTTGTAGTTTATATTATTTTTTTCTCTATTCTAAGGGGATAGTAAAGATGCTTTGATCAAAACATGGGGAATTTAATATACTCATTTAGAATCTTAAAGAATAATCAAATTATGATCATTGTGTGAGGTTTAGTGCAATGCTTCAAATTTGTTAAGCCCAAAGGTTTTGATGTTCATATGTTGCACTTGTAATTGATTTTGTGTAAATTGATAAGGCACTAATTTATAGGAATTAGAGGTTATGGTTTCAGAATTTTCTTAAATCATAAAATAAAAAATAATCTTTTGTTTTCATGTTTTGTTTTGTTAGATTACGATTTCAATGTTCTTTAGTCCTAAAAAAAATTTAATCAATGAGATCTAAGCACTAATGGATTATGGATTGCATGAAGAGGAATACATCTACTAAAATAATATACAAGGGTTTTAGAGGCTATAGTTGTGGGATATTGTCTTAGGACCGCCCTCCTTGGTTTGTAGAGTCAGAATTGTAGAAGGGTTAAGGTTTAACTGTGTTCATTGGCATCTAGCTTGAAAGCCCTTAAACATAAGAGTAGCTAGTCTTTAAGTGGTTTCAAGTAACCTAGTTGGAAAACACTAACAACCCTAATGTGTGTCAAGTGTATGTATCAAGGGCACATTACAAATAATATAAAATATGCTTTTGAATTTGTAGGAAGCATTAAGCACTTTTGATAACATCTAAATTGCAAAGATTATGCTTTAAGATCCTTAAGGTATGAATACCTTAAAGATTGTTGGATGTCAATGACTTTTATTTTGGGAAGTAAATCCGGTTGTAAGACGAGTGGAGTGAGGAATTGATGGGGAGTATTAGCTCATAAGTTGCATCATGAATATAATCATAAAATAACAATAATTTGCAATTGCACAAAGAGTATCAAAATTTCTCTTGGGAGCTCATAATTTATATTCAATATATTCAAATGTGAAGTGTCGTAAGACTAGTATTCACCCATGGCCATGTTATCATATAAATGGGTTATAAAGTAACTAATATGCATAATATGTAACTAAGGTTTATATAAGATGGCTAATGCACCATGTCAAAGAGATGTACTATAAGAATAAATTAAAATTAGTATTCACTAATGTTAGAGTAGTCATAGTATTGCTAATAATTAAATCATTTAATTATTAGTCTATTTACTCTATGCTTAAGTTATACTTAGGCAGCTTATAATTTTTTAAGGTTTTCCCCTTTAGGGTTTTGGTATCCTTTTATAAGGACTCACCGCTTTTCATTTCATTAAGGAGAAGGAGATTGTAATCTTTTCAGATTGTTGATAATATAGAAGCTTTTTTCTATCAACATGGATTCGATTTCTCTGGCCTTTTGGCCTCCATAGCTTCTTCTCTCTTCTTCTGTCTTTGCTTCTAGTTTGTGACAGTCTTGCATGCAGGTGTTCTTGGGTGGATTTGTTTTTCTCAAATCTAACATGGTATCAGAGCTCTCCTGCTGCTCACTGTTCTTGTTTTTGTTGAAGCAATCGAGGGTTTGAAGATCTTCAGTCTTTTACGGCATTTGTCTCTGGTTCTGGGGGGTCTTTATTTTTTGGAGCACTTTGGACCAAAACCGACCTCACGGTTGTGTCCAAAAGGCCCAAAAACCCCAGAATCCATATAAGGCACGTCCGATTTGGACACCGGAGCCTCGGGGAGAAATTTTTTGGCCTTCCAGGGCCGTACGGACACAGTTTTCGAGAAAAAAACTCAAAAAAAATCATTTTTTAATGATTTTTTATGCGTTTTCAAACGCAGACAGTTCAAATTTTGCTTGGCCTCCGCCGCGCCACCGCCGGGCTACCAGCGCTCCACCGCCGCTGGCTGGTGCCCGGCCCGCCACTCTGCTCTACGCCGCTCCGCCGCCCCGCCAACCCCGTCGGCTCCTCCGCGGCCCCCGTCGCCCGGCCGCAGCTCTGCGGCCCCCCACCCGCCGCCCAACGTCCGCTCCGTCGATGGCGGCTCTTTTTAAACCACCGCGGGCCTATTTTTTATGCGGACAGTCATATGAGTGACCACGGGCCCCGGTTCAGCACCCTGCGCGCGCCATGCGCCTGGGGGCCCAAATTTTTTTTAGCCCCAGGGGCTTAACACCTGAATTTTGTGGCATTTTTGACCCCCCGGGACTGTTTTCGCTCTAACTTGAGCATCTAGGGGTCTTTTTTCGACTTCCATATACCGTCGGAAAGCTCTTTCCGAGCACTTTCCGATGATGGAGGTTGGGTTTTTGGGTTCTGCCATTTTGATAGCATTTTTTGCTGTTGAAGTCCGATATGTGGTTTTGCCTTCTGGGAGTCATATCTGGCTCATCCGGACTCCATTTTTGACAAACCAGATATCGTCGGAAAGCTAGTTTAGTGAACTATTCAGTTGCAGAGGTATTTTTCCAGATTCTGCTCCAGGTTTTCTCTCCTCCGATTTTGGCAGTTTATGCACTCTGGTGGATTGCTTGGGTCTACAGGTCCTGGGATCTCTTCTTCTGATATTATAGCTCACCCTTCTTTCTGACTTCTGAGCTTGTATGTTTCTCCCGTTGCATCTTTTTTCTGTAAATGCACTGAGATAAAGTGCCTCCTTCTGCATTTCTGGGATTTCGAGCACCTTGTATGGTTTTTGTACTCGCACTCTGTTATAAAGTGCCATGGGGGTTATGATGATTATGCCATTTTAGGCGCATCCACCTTTGTCAAGTGAGCGTACCTTCCATGACATTAGCCCATGTTGTGTGTCGGTGACACCGCCCTTTATCCTGTGTTTGTACTTCTGTTGCACTGTTGGTGTTCCTGGTTTTTTCTTCTGCAGATGTTTCTGGCATTGCATTTCAGTGTTCTTGTCACCTCTCCCTGTTCAGCATTATGGGGGGGTTCACCTGTTGGTTCTATTGCTTCCTAGTTCGATTGATTAGCTCTTCAGACATTGTCTTCTCTACCTGGTCATGCACTTCAGTGGGGGTTCCAACAGTCTCTTCTGACAGAGTTTTCAGTTCCATGCTTCGGAGATGCTTCTTGCTCATTCTTGTTCCTCTCTCTGGGACTTTCCCTAGATTGAAGGCTTAGTTTCCTTCATCTAGTTCATTTCTTGTACTTGGGTACTTGATCAGGCCTTGTTGCCGGGACCCATCTTTCCTGCTTTCTGCAGTAGTCTTTAGATGTTTTGCTTCTCCCTAAGTTACACTTAAGGGGGGGTGTTAAAGTAGTCATAGTATTGCTAATAATTAAATCATTTAATTATTAGTCTATTTACTCTATGCTCAAGTTATACTTAGGCAACTTATAATTCTTTAGGGTTTTCCCCTTTAGGGTTTCGGTATCCTTTTATAAGGACTCACCGCTTTTCAGTTCATTAAGGAGAAGGAGATTGTAATCTTTTTAGATTGTTGATAATATAGAAGCTTTTTTCTGTCAACATGGATTCGATGTCTCTGGCCTTTTGGCCTCCATAGCTTCTTCTCTCTTCTTCTGTCTTTGCTTCTTCTCTGTGACAGTCTTGCATGCAGGTGTTCTTGGGTGGATTTGTTTTTCTCAAATCTAACAACTAAAAGTAGTCTTTGAGAGAATTTAAAAACGTTGTAACTGTTGCCCAAATTTCTCATTCCTGTGCATTTGGCCTAGTCTGCCCTGTCTGGCAATCCTCTGTCATGTTTTTCAGGTCTTCAGCTCAAACCTTTGCTCTAAACCCTCAGAACCCCTGAAAACCCTAAGTTCTCCATGTTTGAACGAGGTAAAAGCCCTAAGCCCTTGGCTCTTATGTTTCACAGTTACCTTTTTCAAGTCACTAAGAGCATGTGCTTTATTTCCCTGTCGCTTCGTCACATGACCCTGGGCGAATATTCCTTTTCTTCCTCCGACTCTGCGTTTCCTCTGGTCGCATGGTCTCGTGATAGAATGGAATATTCCCTCTGTGTCTCCCGACTTAGCGTTTGTTCTTTGGTCGCGAGGTCGCCAGATCCATGTCATAAGCCTTTGTGAAGAGTGGGACCCTCTCAGTCAGTCGGGTAATCGCAAGAGCCTCAGCGAATATTCCCTTTTATCTCCTGACTTCGCATTTCACTTTGTTGCGTAGTCTCATGACCATTTCGAATATTCCCTCTCTGTTCTCAGACTTAGTGATAAGACTTTAGTCGGGATGTCGCGAGACACCATGTTACAAGTCACATAAAGAAGGGGGCCCACCACTCAGTCGCTTGATCGCGAGAAGTTTCAACAGTTAGAAAAAATGTCTCCCGACTTCGCGATTTACCTTGGGTCGCCTCGTCGCGGGAACGAAGTGATGACTCAGCGTTTCAATGTGCAAACAGATGAACCAGTGGCTATGTGACAGATGGCATAGGACGTGTGGATGCGGGCCCTCAGTCGGGTGATCGCCAGACGGAGGAGATGGATCACGCGACTTGGAGACTAAGTTTTCTTTTCCCTATGTCGCAGGATCGCTGGATAAGTTAAGGGTATCCTCAGTTTTATAGCGACCAAGCGACAGCCGTCCGATGCAAGGCTCAGAAGATCCAACGGTGGTCGCTAAGTCTGGTGATCAAAGTGCCCTATGTAAAAAGTACTCCCGACTTGGCGATTAGGGCAGTCGGGATGTCGCTAGAAGGACTAAGGACACATGTTGACTGTTAAGAAAGGTCAAAGGGGCTCGGTACCAGGTTCTCCCCACTTGGCGACTGGCTTTGTCGCGTGGTCTCAAGACATAAAGATAACATCTGGCGACTGGGCGACTAACCGTGACAGTCTAAGGTGACAGTTAGGCGCTGGGTCGCGGGACGGATGGTGAGTTAAGGTTATCTCCTCGCGACTTTGATTTCATACAGTCGCCTTGTTGCTGGATCTGAGCTCGGGTTAAACAGGGGTAAAAAAATTCTTTGTCGCCAAGTCTGGAGATTTTACCAGGGTCAACGTCTGATGCTCGTGACAAAGAGACTAACGGTCAGTCGCGAGGTTGCTGGACTTTGAATTTGAATGGTTGGCGGCAAATTTGGCACTGTGAGCGCTCGGCAGCCATGGTTTCTCTGTGCTCGTGTTCCAGAGTTGATCAGAAGGGGTTTTTAATTGCAGAGAGGCCACGCACTGAGATTCTGTTGATCCCCGGATTGATTTGTTTCAATGTCGGTGAAGAAAGGGAAATTCAGAGGCGTGGAAAGAGATACAGAGTCCAATCACGAAGTTATTGCTCTCAGTTGCAGTTGGCCAAAAGGCATGGTCATGATCGAGGACTCATTGATGAGAAATTGAGCGGCGACCGTCTGGGGTCACTTCTCGTCCTGGGAAGTCGTGATCAGTTGGTGAGCATTCATGACAGGGGTTACTTGCAGGTAGAGCTGATTCTTTCCAGGATTGCTTGTTCACATGGCGTAGTCAAGTACAGAGATAGGTGCAGGAAATCTGATCTGATCGATTCATCAGCGTAGCACATTTATGACCAGATTAGATTTTGTCCTAGGGTCAATTATTCTATTGTAAATCTGTAACCCTAGTTAGGTTTTTTGGAGCTCCTGCCTGCGTGCA
>MU227705.1:601011-613684 GCA_018584345.1 Thuja plicata | reverse complement strand
GAACCTGGAGGTCTCATCTCGGTTAGCATAAGGTCCCACAACCTTGAGATGATTCCCTTGTTATACTGGATTATCAAGACCAAGAGAGCTTGAGATCAGAGGCGCAAATTCAGTGTATAACAGTAACATTTGCAAATTTGAGAAATATTGAGAGGGGTGATTGTGCCAATTTGACCTAGTGATGCTAATTCCAATTGATTTTTAATTGAAATTTTGAAACAAAGGCTATAAATTTTAATTTTGATAAGTAAACCAACTACAATTTTTTGCATTTGTAAGTATATTTTTTCACTTAACACATAATCTCTCAATTATGTTAGAAAATTTCCAACCATATATCACAAACCCCCACATAACCTAAATACAAAAAGCTATGCAAACAAGTATTCAACTCCATCTGCAAAAAAATAGACAAAACATTGTCAAAGATTATACAAGATATACCTTTGGAAAAAAGCCCTCAACAGGGAAAAAAACCTCTCAAGCATCCATCATCCACATATTATTTAACAATGAATCTATTACAATACATCTTCAGAGTCTCTTCCATGAACACTTCTACAACATAATCTCTCTACAAAATCACTCTGTGTGAACAACCATGTAATCACACATTATATGTCATGCTTCAAATTGTCACAAATGCTAACAAGATATTCTCTCAATCCCCTAGTTATAATGGCCAATTAGCCAACCCTACATAACTACACTTGTATTTGGTTTTATAATTCGTTTAAAAAACCACCAGATAAGATAAATTTATTAATGTCCAACGGAAGACCAACAAGGGTCTATGGGGCATGAAACAAACAACCAAAAGGTAAGAAACCAGCGGACAACCAAACAGTGGTCGGGGGAACAACAAAGAGAACAAGGAACCAAACAAGAAGAAGCAAAGAACAAAGAACCACTAGGGTAAGGACTAGGGGTCCTTCCCGAGCGGAAAGAAATCCAACACGGAAGGATAGTGACTTGGAAGAATAAGGGTATGGAGTCATCGTCGTGATTTGCTGGTGGTCTATCGTTGATGAGTAGAAGTACTACGAGGTCTCACAGATCTGGAGTGACCGATGGTGGAGGCACATGAGGGTCGCTTCACACCCCGAGCCGGGGGTGAGGGCGAGAAGAAATTCGTAATGAGCTACTCGGTGACCAGCTTATGGGGAAATCGAAGCTGTAGGGTATGGTCATGGAGCTGAACTGTCTCCCATAAATAAAGTGCCAGACACCTCTGGTCAGAGTAGCAAAAGAAGGAAGTCAAGGAGCTGCAATCTCTGAATAAGCAATAGAATCTCCCTCTGATCTCATAGTATATAGGGCAGCGAAAAATGAAATGTGCCTCGGTCTCAATCTCAGACAATGTGCATAAACTGCAAATACGATCCTCTCTGTCAATGTGATGATCAGTCTGTGCTCGCAGGCGGTGAGAGCCGACTCTGAAAGATCCCAGCACGATTCGGAAAGCATGGCACCAATGCTGTGATAAATATTTGGGTCGAATGTTGATCCCATCCTAGATGTGTAAGAAGTGCTCAGCATAAAAATCCATCCTCGGACGTAAACCCCCACTAGGGTTGGTCCAGGTCGAGATGATGTACTACCTGTAGATGTCAAGTCTGACATGCTCATTCAACTCTTGTCTGGAGGGGAGAAGATGAGCCGGAGCATCCAAAGAAAATTGAAAGGGGGGTAGACGATCAATATCAATCCTGATGGAACCCAAAAGGGAAGTGGCTTGAGCATACCAGCAATGAGCTCTAAAGGAGGTGTCAGATCTAGCCAGCTCAACAAAATAGCAATACGCGAGGTAAGAGTATCTACTCCGGCCATCCAAAGAGTCTGTGAAGCAACGTAGGTGGTGAAAAAACCAAACTAGGTCGAAGCTGGCTCCCAACCTAAAGGGATGAGCCCCGAACTCAGCCAGGATGATGTTGTGGGAGGTGGTACGATGAAATCTGATGATACGCCGAAGGAGGAGAGTCTGTATGAGCTCAATAGAGGCCTAGTCAGAGTCAAGTAGAGATGGTCCCCAAACAACAGAGCCATAGAGTATAGTAGGCCTAACCTGAGAATCCAAGCGGGATAACTTGGACGAGGTGTCCTGAAAGTGGTGTCTAAAGCACTATGTCTCAATAAGGGCGAGGGAACCCATCCCTTTGTTGATTTTGGGCTGAATAGTAGGTCTCAAACTAAAGCGAGGACTAGAAAACTTAACCCCAAGGTATGTGTATGTGGTGGCAATCTCGATCTCCTGTCCCTGCAAGTAGAAGTGTAAATGCGAAGTCTTCAAGCAGTTGAAGACCATAACCCGTGTCTTCCCAGATTAACCATGAGCTGTCTCAAGTCACAAAAGGAGGCCAAGATATCAAGAATTCTAGGGAGACCCTCAGGTGAGGAGGCTAAGAGAATCACGTCATCAGCAAAAAGAAGAATGGAGACTAAGCCCTGGTGTAAATAGCAGCCATCACTTGGGAGAGACGAGTCTCTGATGAAACCCTCGAGCTTGTCAATGTAGATGCCAAATAAGGTGGGGAAAGAGGGCATCCATGTTTCACCCCAATTGTGCTCTGAATAGGACCTGAGAAGCCCTCTGGGGTCCTGAATTTGCCCTCAACACGCTCATAAAGTCTCATAATAGCAGTCAAAAGAATCTGAGATATCCCAATGCCTCTAAGTCTCTGAAAAAGGGCCACCCAAGGGACATAATCAAACGCTTTATGAAAGTCGATGAAGCAACAATAGACTTTCGTAGAGCAATAGCGAGCCTCCTCAATGACCGCCCGTAGTGTCAAGATGTGGTCCATGGTCTGGTAATCTGCATGGAAACCGGCTTGACCTCTAGCCCTGCAGTCTAACCTATCAAGTTGCGAAGAAAGGATAGTGTTCAATGTTGTGGCATAGAGTTGGCAAAGGTATGCCCAATCATGATGGTTCTGTAGTTGTCAGGGTCCGATATTGATCCAGTCTTGTGGAACGGATGGATCACATGTCTCGACCAAGCCTCAGGGAAGCCGGTGCAAACCACTCTATTAAAGAGTGTGGGAAAATAAGAGCCTAGTACCGTGATACCGAGCTTGAGGAGCTCCGCCTAAAAACCATCCTCATCGGCCGATCTACTGCATCTCATAGATCTGACGGCCTCGTAAATGCTAGATGCAGTGAAAATATGGCAGTGAGGGGGTGGGATGAGGTGGAGAGATGGCTGGCCCGGGATGTCATAGAGAGTGGAGGTGTGGGAGATGAGGGAGGAAAGATCGATGGTTGAGGGTGGAGGGGGTGCCGCGGGAATAAGGTACGCCAAAAGAGCTTAGGATCCTGAGTAAGCATGTTACACAAGGCTCTGCATCGTGAAGCAATGAAAGAATGTTTCTTCGCGTGAAGAAACCGGTGGTAGGAGTAACGGAGATCAACATAATTTGCAGGGAGGGACTTAAAGGCCAAACATAATCTGCGGTGGAAAGCTTTACAGTCATTGTCGAACCAACGGTTCATGGGGCAAGTGTTCTGACGTTTAGATTTGAAGATAGGACGATGGGGGATGGAAAGGAAAGCCGACTCCCAAATGGCCTTGGTCAGTAGATCAAACATGGAGGTAACATGGCTACACTCAAAGAAGCTCACGTGGGAGAGGAGTCGACACAGGTGGAAGGTGAAAAGGTCACAATCCCCCTCAGTATAGCGGAAGTGGACATGGTTGGGGGCGTGTCCCAAAACAGTCAGGATGTTGGGTGGGTGGGGTGGGCGAAGGGGAGGGGAGAAACGGAGCACGAGGNGGGGGGGGGGGGGGGGGGGGCGAAGGGGAGGGGAGAAACGGAGCACGAGGCTCAAAAGAGCATGATCATCCAAAGGAAGACAGGAGATGGTGAAGCGGTGGATGGAGGGGACAAAGGAGGCAGCAGTGAGCACATCATCAACCACACTAGTGCGACCGCCATGAGGCTAGCATGTGAAAATCTCAGAACTGGGAAAGCAAGAAAGGTCATTCAGAATGATCAGATTACTCACAAAGCTGGAGGAGGTGGTGACCATAAGTGGATAACATCCCGCAATAGTCTTCTGAGGTACGCTAAATCCCAAGGCTGGCCGGATCTAACTTGGAAGTGCAGGTCCAATCAGTGTCCCGGTCATGTATAGGTGAATGTAACTCTTTAGTCTGTGCATTGAAATCTCCAAGGATGAGGATATCGCCTGAGGCACTAAATCTAGAGATGCCCTCCAGAAAATCCTAAAAAGGATCCCCATCCTCGGCACTATGAATGGCATACGACGAGGAGGCCGGTGGGAAGTAGCAAACCGCGATGAAGATATCTCTCTGGCGATGACTAGCGTGGTGTACCCGAATCCACATGAATCTAGAAAATATGTTTGAAAGGACAATAGAGGTAGTGTTGAAAAGGCTATACCAAATCAAACAGGCCACACCAGCATTATTTCATAAGCATTATCATTAATCTTCTTCAAAATCTTACAGGGACCAATTTTCTTATATTTCAATTTGTGATAAGTCTCGGTAGGAAACCTCTCCTTGCGTAGATGAACCATCACTAGATCACCTACACTAAAAATCTAATACCTTCTAGTAGCATCTATAGAAGCTTTATACCGCTCATTGTTGTCTTGTAACTTCTGTCTTACATTTGCCTGCAACTGGAAGATTTTTTCAACAAAGGCTTCTCCATCATCACTAACTTTGTCACCCAAGGGAAGTTGCACCAAATCAAGAACACCCTGAGGATTTTGACAATGAACAACTTGAAATGGTGACTTACCAGTTGATCTATTCATAGAGCTATTATAAGAAAATTATGCCTGGGGTAATGCAAAATCTCATTGCTTGAGCTTCCCTCCAACAATATATCGCAACAAATTACCCAAACTTTGATTGACCACTTCTGTTTGGCCATCAGTTTGTGGATGATAAGCACTACTAAACTGTAACTTTGTCGTCATCTTCTTCCATAAGGTCCTCCAGAAAAGACTCAAGAACTTAGTGTCCTGGTCAGAGGTAATTGTTTTTGGAACCCCATGCAATCTCACTATTTCATAAAAGAATAACTCGACCACCCTAGTGGCATCACTAGTTTTCTTACAAGCAATTAAATGAGCCATTTTTTAGAATCTATCCACAACTACAAAGATAGAGTCATTACCTTGTTGTGTATGTGGCAGTCCCAATACAAAATCCATACTGAAGTCTGTCCATGGTCCTATTGGTACTGGTAATGGCATGTACAAACCAGTGTTCTGGGAGTGCCCGTTGGCTACTTGACAAATTCGACACCTTTCCACAAACCTGGTGATATCTCTCTTCATCTTCGGCCAGTAGTTACTTATCTTCTACCAAGGCTATTGTTTTATCCTTCCCAAAACGCCCAGCCATACCACTGCTATGAAATTCTCTGATAATATTTTTCCTCATTGAGCCTACAGGAACGCACAACTATTTTCCCTTGAATAAATAACCATCTTGCATAAGATACTCACCTTGAATAGTGTTTGTGTGCCCAGGTACTGGATTCCTCAACTGATCAACAACTTCCCAAAAGTCACTATCAGATTCATACAAGTCCTTGATTGCATCAAAGCCAACTACTTTTGTTTCCATGATGGTGAGAAGCACAACACGCCTACTTAAGGCATCTGCAACTTGATTCTATTTCCCTGATTTATGCTTCAGAACAAAAGTAAACCCTTGGAGGAAAGAGACCCACTTTGCGTGTCTAGTGTTCAATTTCTTTTGTGTGTTCAGATATTTTAGAGAAATATGGTCTGTAAACAACACAAATTATTTGGGTACCAAATAATGCTTCCAATGTCTCACAGCATGCACAATTGAATGGAACTCTATATCATATGTAGAATATTTCATCCGCACATCATTCAGTTTTTCACTAAAAAAGGCAATGGGCTTACCTTCTTGGCTGAGTACAACACCAATGCCCACATGTGAGGCATCATAGTCCACTTCAAACACTTTATCAAAATCTGGTAAGGCCAATATAGGAGCTTCAGTGACCCTCTTCTTTAGATACTGGAAACTCTCTTCAGCCTCTTTGGTCCATGAAAACTCTTGACCCTTAGTGCAATCTGTCACGAGTGCTACAATGCTGCTGAAATTATGAATGAACTTTCTATAGAAAGTGGCCAAGCCATGAAAAATTCTCACCTCAGTGATACTACGTGGACTATGCCATTCAAGAATGGCTCGAAGTTTCTCTGGATCCATGCTGATACCATCTGCTAAAATGACAAATCCCAGAAAAACAAGGCTTGCTTGCATGAACCTACACTTCTTCAAATTAGCATAGAGTTTCTCTCTTCTTAATAACCCAATATGATCCTCAAGTGTTGCAGATGCTCTTCCCTTCCCTTACTGAAAATCAGTATATCATCAAAATAAACTACTACAAACTTGTCAATATAGGGACGCAACACACTATTCATGAGTCTCATAAAAGTGCTAGGTGCATTTGATAAACCAAAAGGCATAACCTTCCATTCATACAAACCATCCCTAGTTTTGAAAGCAGTTTTCCATTCATCACCTTCTCGAATGCGGATTTGGTGGTACCCACTTCGCAGATCAATCTTAGTGAAATGTGTTGCTCCAGCAAGAACATCCATCATATCATCCAAACGAGGGATAGGAAAACGATACCTGATGGTTATCATATTGATTGCTCGACTGTCTGTGCACATCCTCCATGTTCCATCCTTCTTTGGGGTTAGTAATGCTGGTACAAGACAGGGGCTCATGCTTTCCTGCACTAACCCTTTATGTATGAGCTCAGTTACCTGTATGTTCAGTTCTGCATGTTGTGTTGGACTCATGCTGTAAGCTGCTTGATTGGGAAGACTTGCTCCTGGGATAAGATCAATATGATGTTGGATATCTCGTTTTGGAGCGCAGCCCATCAGGTAGTTCCTCTGGAATGACATTTGAATACTCTTCTAACACCGCGGCTACTTCTGGTGGTATTTTCAAGTCCTCTTCTTTCCCTCTTTGTACTACCAATGTGTAACAACACCCTATTACTTTCATCTCCTTGACAAGTTCCTTTTCAGATAACATGCTTTCAGCTTTTCCTTCATTCCTGAGAGGTAACAGGATTACCTTAGACCCATCCTTCCATAAAGTGTAAGTATTCTTCTCTCCATTATGAACAACCTTTCTATCATACTATTAGGGGCGACCTAATAGTACATGACATGCATCCATTGGAATCACATCACACCATAACTCATCCTTGTAAACCTTTCCTATGGAAAATTTAACAAGGCACCTCTTATCTACTATAACTTCATTTCCCTTTTTGAACCATGCCACCCAATAAGGACGTGCCTTTCACACTGGAGATTCAGTTTCTCTACCATTGCTTTAGAAACCATATTCTCACAACTGCCTCCATCAACAATGACTTGACATACCTTTCCACCCGAGGTACACCTTGTTCGGAATATGCTAGTTCTGAGCCATGAATCATCAGCGCCTTTCTCCTCTATATCTTCCTTTGCTGGGATAATCATTGTCCTCATCATGAGACTTTCCCCAATATCCGGAGACACTTCTTGTTATGATTCTTCATTGTCAACCTGGGCTAGGTTCACTCTTGATGGCCCTCCTTGGTTTCCATCTTGCATGTTAAAATTGGAACACTTGAAGGCCCTATGTCCTTCTTCTCCACATATGAAACAAGTGAATGGTCTTCTTTGGCCTTCCCATCCTCTTCCATTACCATAGCCTCTACCACGTTGAAACCCCCTTCCTCTTTGTTGATTCCATGGATTCGAACGGATTTCTTCTTGTTTCTCATTCCCTTGACTGGAACTTGAGCCTCCTCAAAACGGAGTTGATGTACCTCTTCGTCCTCCTCTATTCCTCTGATTATACTGTCTAGTTTGTTTTTCTTCATCTTTTAGAGCCAACTGATAGGCATCCTCCATACAGTTGATCTGATGCATGCTTAGTTCATCCTGAATAGTGTATTTCAAACCATTTAAATACCTTGCAGCCATTTGTTCATTACTTTCTTGATGTTCTATACAGATGGACAACTTGTAAAATTCATCTGTATAATCTTGCACAGAAGACGAGTTTTGTTTCAAATTTTGAAACCTTCGGAAGAGTGTTTGAGCCTAATCCACCAGTAAGAATTTTTCTCTCAACTTTCTCTCCATTTTGATCTATTTCTTTATTTTATCCTTCCCTTTCTTTGTCCTTTCATTTTGGAGATGATCCCACCAGATCATCGCATGTCCCCTTTAACTTGGTGCATGCAAACCTTATCTTCTTTTCTTCTGTCATAGACTTCCATTCAAAAAACTTCCCCATCTCGTTTAGCCAATCTATCTTTTAACTTTTAACTTTTGATATCTGAGTATTTTATCTTGAGGGTTTTGGTATCAGAGCAGGATGATGGCTGGAAGAGGAAGAGGAAGAGGAAGAGGTAGAGGTCTTACCCAAACGCGGAGAGATATGATAAGCTTGCAAAGACAAGTAGTAGAACTCACGAACCGATGGGAAAACCATGGATTACAAAGAGAAGAAGATGAATCTGATGGAGAGGTGAACCAAAGAGTTGAAGGAATAGAAGAAGCGGTGAGTTTCGAAGAGAGGCTGCTCAGAGTCTTGGAGGGAAAAAATGAAGCAATCAAGGTTGATGTTTCAGACTATTCAGGTAGTCTTAAGCCAGAGGAAGTGATAGATTGGTTAAACAAGATGGGGAAGTTTTTTGAATAGAAGTTTATGGCAGAAGAAAAGAAGATGAGGTTTGCATGCACCAAGTTAAAGGGACATGCGATGATCTGGTGGGATCATCTCCACAATGAAAGGACAAAGAAAGGGAAGGATATAATAAAGAAATTGAGCAAAATGGAGAGAAAGCTGAGAGAAAGCTGAGAGAAAAATTCTTACCGGTGGATTATGTTCAAACACTCTTCCGAAAGTTTCAGAATTTGAAACAAAACTTATCTTCTGTGCAAGATTATATAGATGAATTTTACAAGTTGTCCATCCGTATAGAACATCAAGAAAGTAATGAACAGATGGTTGCAAGGTATTTAAATGGTTTGAAATACACTATTTAGGATGAACTAAACATGTATCGGATCAACTGTATGGAGGATGCCTATCAGTTGGCTCTAAACGCTGAAGAAAAACAAACTAGGCAGTATAATCAGAGGAATAGAGGAGGACGAAGAGGTGCATCAACTTCATTTTGTGGAGGCTCAAGTTCCAGTCAAGGGAATGAGAAACAAGAAGAAATTCGTTCGAATCCATGGAATCAACAAAGAGGAAGGGGGTTTCAACGTGGTAGAGGCTATGGTAATGGAAGAGGATGGGAAGGCCAGAGAAGACCATTCACTTGTTTCAGATGTGGAGAACGACACAAGGCCTTCGAGTGTTCCAATTTTAACATGCAATATGGAAACCAAGGAGGGCCATCGAGAGTGAACCTAGCCCAGGTTGACAATGAAGAATTAGAATAAGAAGTGTCTCCGGATATTGGAGAAAGTCTCATGATGAGGAGGACAATGATTATCCCAGCAAAGGGAGATATAGAGGAGAAAGGCGTCGATGATTCATGGCTCAAAACTAGCATATTCCGAACAAGGTGTACCTTGGGTGGAAAGGTATGACAAGTCATTGTTGATGTAGGCAGTTGTGAGAATATGGTTTCTAAAGCAATGGTAGAGAAACTGAATCTTCGGTGTGAAAAGCACCCTCATCCCTATCGGGTGGCATGGTTCAAAAAGAGAAATGAAGTCACAGTAGATAAGAGGTGCCTTGTTAAATTTTCCATAGGAAAGGTCTACAAGGATGAGTTATGGTGTGATGTGATTCCAATGGATGCATGCCATGTCCTATTAGGTCGCCCCTGGCAATATGATAGAAAGGTTATTCATAATGGAGAGAAGAATACTTACACTTTCTGGAAGGATGGGTCTAAGGTAATCCTGTTACTTCTCAGGAATGAAGGAAAAGCTGAAAGCATGTTATCTGAAAAGGAACTTGTCAAGGAGATGAAAGTAACAAGGTGTTGTTACACATTGGTAGTACAAAGAGGGAAAGAGGAGGACTTGAAAATACCACCAGAAGCAGTCGCGGTGTTAGAAGAGTATTCAAATGTCTTTCAAGAGGAACTCCCTGATGGGCTGCCCCCAAAACGAGATATCCAAGATCATATCGATCTTATCCTAGAAGCAAGTCTTCCCAATCAAGCAGCTTACAGAATGAGTCTGACACAACATGCAGAACTGAACAAACAGGTAACTGAGCTCGTACATAAAGGGTTAGTGCAGGAACGCATGAGCCCCTGTGTTGTACCAGCATTACTAACCCCAAAGAAGGATGGAACATGGAGGATGTGCACAAACAATCGAGCAATCAATAGGATAACCATCAGGTATCGTTTTCCTATCCCTCGTTTGGATGATATGATGGATGTTCTTGCTGGAGCAACACATTTCACTAAGATTGATCTGTGAAGTGGGTACCACCAAATCCGCATCCGAGAAGGGGATGAATGGAAAACTGCTTTCAAAACTAGGGATGGTTTGTATGAATGGAAGGTTATGCCTTTTGGTTTATCAAATGCACCTAGCACTTTTATGAGACTCGTGAATACTGTGTTGCGTCCCTATATTGGCAAGTTTGTGGTAGTTTATTTTGATGATATACTGATTTTTAGTAAGGGAAGGGAAGAGCATCTGCAACACTTGAGGATCATATTGGGGGTATTAAGAAGAGAGAAACTCTATGTTAATTTGAAGAAGTGTAAGTTCATGCAAGCAAGCCTTGTTTTTCTGGGATTTGTCATTTCTACAGATGTTATCACCATGGATCCCAAGAAAGTTTGAGCCATTCTTGAATAGCTTAGTCCACGTAGCATCACTGAGGTGAGAAGTTTTCATGGCTTGGCCACTTTCTATAGAAAGTTCATTCCTAATTTTAGCAGCATTGTAGCACCTGTGACAGATTGCACTAAGGGTCGAGAGTTTTCATGGACCAAAGAGGCTGAAGAGAGTTTCCAATATCTAAAGAAGAGGGTCACTGAAGCTCTTATATTGGCATTGGTGTTGTACTCAGCCAAGAAGGTAAGCCCATTGCCTTTTTTAGTGAAACGTTGAATGATGTGCGAATGAAATATTCTACATATGATATAGAGTTCCATACAATTGTGCAAGCTCTGAGACATTGGAAGCATTATTTGGTACCAAAAGAATTTGTGTTGTTTACAGACCATATTGCTCTAAAATATTTGAGCACACAAAAGAAATTGAACACTAGAGACACAAAGTGGGTCTGTTTCCTCCAAGGGTTAACTTTTGTTCTAAAGCATAAATCAGGGAAACAGAATCAAGTTGCAGATGCCTTAAGCAGTCGTGTTGTGCTTCTCACCATCATGGAAACAAATGTAGTTGGCTTTGATGCAATCAAGGACTTGTATGAATCTGATAGTGACTTTTGGGAAGTTGTTGATCAGTTGAGGAATCCAGTACCTGGGCACACAGACACTATTCAAGGTGAGTATCTTATGCAAGATGGTTATTTATTCAAGGGAAAACAGTTGTGCGTTCCTGTAGGCTCAATGAGGGAAAATATTATCAGAGAATTTCATAGCAGTGGTATGGCTGGGCATTTTGGGAAGGATAAAACAATAGCCTTGGTAGCAGATAAGTACCACTGGCCGAAGATGAAGAGAGATATCACCAGGTTTGTGGAAAGGTGTCGAATTTGTCAAGTAGCCAAAGGGCACTCCCAGAACACTAGTTTGTATATGCCATTACCAATACCAATAGGACCATGGACAGACTTCAGTATGGATTTTGTATTGGGACTACCACATACACAGCGATGTAATGACTCTATCTTTGTAGTTGTGGATAGATTCTCAAAAATGGCTCATTTCATTGCTTGTAAGAAAACTAGTGATGCCACTAGGGTGGCCGAGTTATTATTTTCTGCAATAGTGAGATTGCATGGGGTTCCAAAAACAATTACCTCTAATCAGGACACTAAGTTCTTGAGTAATTTCTGGAGGACCTTATGTAAGATGGGGACAAAGTTACAATTTAGTAGTGCTTATCATCCACAAACTGATGGCCAAACAGAAGTGGTCAATCAAAGTTTGGGTAATTTGCTGCGATGTATTGTTGGAGGGAAGCCCAAGCAATGGGATTTGGCATTACCCCGGGTAGAATTTGCTTATAACAACTCTGTGAATAGATCAACTGGTAAGTCACAATTTCAAGTTGTTTATGGTCGAAATCCTCAGAGTGTTCTTGATTTAGGGTGAAACCGCTAGACCAAGGCAGACTGGTGGATAATCGTTGTCTGTTTTGTGAATACCATGTTAGTGTTCCATAGAATCCTTTTCTTCTTTTAAACTACTAAGTAATGGCATTTTCAGCTTAAACGATGGTTTAGCTCTGTTTGCCTCAAGCTCAGCCGCAAGCCTATGTGGCTATTCTTTTGTTTAAACCCCTGCGTTTTGTTTCTTTGTTGTCTAAGATCTCTATGCATGGTTGAGATTTGTAATCAGTTAGATTTACATTATAAATGATGTATATTTGTTAAGAGTTAAAATTTCATAGAAATGCTGTCTATATGGTTAGAAATACTAGTTATGTTTGATAACAGTTATAATTACATTCCACATATATATATATA
>MU227705.1:588245-600518 GCA_018584345.1 Thuja plicata | reverse complement strand
CCGGGGGAGCTAACCACTCCGTGGTTGGGCGGATAAAAGCGCCTGAGCCACACTCCCGTCTCGTGATAGCAGATGGACGCGTGTCCGATGGCTAAGGAGACAGGGACATACATATGGACCCAGGTCCAAGGTACTCTCTTTTGTAATTGTTATATGTATCATTTTGTATCTTATTACCTTGCTTCATCTATGTACTGAGATGAGCTGATGTCTGGCGTGCAGGTCGACATCCGAAAACACTGTGAATCACTTAATTGAAAAATGTATTTTGGCACTTAAATTGTTAAAAGCCGACATGTGGTCAACTTTTCCTTATTGAAATTGTAATAGCAATGTTGGTCATGTGATGACCTAAATTCTCATCTATATGATGTTTTTATTGTACTTGGTAATTTATGAAGTACGACATGTAGGTCGGCTTCCCTCTGAATGTAAATATTTTGTGCAATGGGAAGTATTGGCACCAACAGATAGCACTTGGATTACAGAATGAGATTTGAAAAAGCTAGATGAGCTTTTAAATGGAAGCAGTTTGAGAACCGAAACTTGCAGGAGCTGCATTCTTTTCAAGCAAGGGAGAAAGGAGCTTCAAAGAGTCATAACTTTTGACTTTGATGTAGGTTTCAGCAAAAAAATTTTAGGCAGATTCATGAGCTAGAATTAATGGTAAAACTCTGTTGGTGGCTATTTCGACCATTTTTCAGGAGCCTGAAATTTCATCTTAATCTCCAAAATTGGCTTTTTCTATTTCTTTCCAGTTTTTTAAATTTTGTTTTTTATAATAAATCCGAAATCATATTTATGATTTCGTGGATTAGTTAGCAATTCGACTTGCCTTAGTTGGAAGCTTTTCTTAGAAAAAATTGAGATTCATAAAATGAGTTTTAAAAATTATCAAAAATGAAAAAAAAAAAAATGTTTTTCCCGAAAATCTGCCAAATATGGTAATTTTCAAAATTGTATAAGTAGGAGTTTTATTTCATTGCAGAGCAGCTAAGTTGGAGAAGTTAATGAGAATTCAAGTTCTTTAATATTTTTGTGTATCATTTGGTATTCTTGTAGCTAGAATTTTTCATGCCCTTAACTTCAAAAAGGTTCCACGACGTAGCAACTCCACAAGGAACATCTTTCCACTTAGCTAACAACAAACTTAGTTCTCAACCATATGTTTTTAGCATTCTAGGCAAAATTATTGTCATCATAGTTTCTTGGATGAGAATTATATTGAATTTTTGGTCTACAGTACAAGTCTTAATAAGGCATTGTTTAAAAGTACTATTAAGTCCTCTAATGAGTGAATCTCCATAAAAACTAAAAAGACTCTTGAAAAAACTACTACCTTACAATTTAAGAGTCTTTCTTAGGGTGGACACTTAATAGTTTTTAAGAGGGAGTCAGAAAAATGGAATTGGTGTACTTGGTTCAATTTCTCCATTCTCCAAATGGGGTGCAAGTGTTTTTAGCTTCTCTAGATGCAATATTTAGATAACAAGATCAACCTATGACGAGGTTTCTTGTGCAATTGACACTTCAAAATTAATTTCATTTTGCATATTCTTTATTAGACTATCTAAAAGTAATTTTTCCTCTACATTTTATTTTATCTCCTTTTTCTAAGGGTTGTGTCAAGAACTTTTTGGAGAAATCACTAACAATCTTTTTGGAGAAATCATAGTACTCTCATACTCACTAGGTTTATTGCTCTTAACTTCCACATTCATACAAATTCTAGTAAAAACCAAACAAGATTTTTGTTGTGTGACCTAATCATCAACTAATAGATGACCAAAAGAATTTGCAATACCCTACAAGTTTTGACAACTCCAAAACTCTAAACACAAGTCAAAGCGGTGGATTCAAGTTGGGACAACATACCTTAGATCTAAAGCCCAAGATCCCCCTATAAGAACTTTGGTGAGGTCTCTTTTAGTCACAAAACTAAAAAGGAACAAACCATTGGCTATAACCAAACTTTACCTGTCCATTTCTGTCCATTTCCCAACTTGATTGACACTAGGTCAACTAGAAATTTACTAATAACCAAAAGATCCAAACCCACCATAGTAGCATCCAATAGATAGTTTAGAACCTACACTTTCAAACTTTCACCTAACTTAGAAATTTGAGTATTGCATTGGATGAATCTACAATTTCAGTTGGAGAAGATTGTAAGGCCCACTAAGTTCTCAACATAAGATACAAGATGTTCAACCAAAAAAAAAATAGTTGGAGAAGATCATAATGCCCACTAGGTTCTCAACATAAAATACAAGATCGTAACAATGCCCTTAACTTGGACCAAAAAAAAAGACCCTTAGGCGAGAACATAACAAGGTATCTCCATAAAAGCCCCCTTAGTTGAGGCCATAGACAACACTCTAATGGATTTAAAACAGCTAAGTGAAAAGAATTTTCCCCAAATACAAGATCACTTCCACTATTACCCTTCTTAATATTTTGTAATTAAATACCTCACATACTTTTTAGGAGCTTATATTTACAAGTAGGGGAAGAGAACAAATAGTCTAGCACTACATTTGACAAATTAAAATCCTACTCGAAAATCATCTATGAGCCAATAGCCACCCATGTTTAGGAAAAAAGCTTGCAATTGGAGCTAGGTCTCATGCACCACTTTCAAATGACCATTTTTTGATACTTAGGCCCTGTTTGTTTCATGGAATTGGAATTGAGTCAAAACCTTATTATCACAAAATCAGGTTTTGAAATCCCGGTTTTGCATCTTGGCGAATTGGAATTTGACTCAAAACCTTATTATCGCAAAACCAAGGTATGATTTCTAATTCCACCTATTTAGTGGGAAGATGATGCCACTCATTTTGGTGTTTAAACCCGGTTTTGCTTGACGAATCCAGAATTGCAATTTAGAGAAACAAACAGCAGATTTGCAAAAACAAGAAGTGTCACTCCCAATTCCGTGAAACAAACAAGGCCTTAGAAACTGAACAAATTCTACAAGGGGCATTGTTACTACCCAAATGCCAAAAGCCAAAAGATATTTTTTAACAAATTAAGTTGCATACATATACATCAAATAAATCAAGGCTAAAATCATTTACATTAAGTTGCATTTATAGAAATGTAAATGTAAGTTGTAATACTGTGGTACATTTATATTACAACTTACATTTACATTTCTATAGACATCATTTACCTTGTTTATTGGCTAGGCTAAAATCAATAAGAACTAGGTTAATTTGAATGAGAACTAGCCTAAAACCAGCTTCAATAAAAGCCATCCAGGGGAACCCTTGGCGGGCACGTTGTGCAATGGGTAAGAGGCATATACACTGCTTGGCGGTAGTAAGAGACTTTACTTTCGCCATCTATTTTCATGGATATTTCTTTCATTTCTTCTGTCAGTTTGTCCAAAAGATTTTTGGTTTTATTCATATGATGTTTGGTTTTTATTCATATGATGTTGTTCAACAAGAGGAAACTACAAAGAGATCCAGAATCATGTAATCAAGGAAGTTCAGTTCAAGCATATAGACCAGCGCTCTGTACAAGGCAAAATTGGTTAGCACAAAATACAACTCTTTCATAAACTTCAATGAAAATCTTGACAACCAAGAGGATCTGGTGAATCCAGATCAAAATCATTTAGAGTTTATTATTTAGACCCTTCAAAATATTCATACAAATTCTATCTCAATCAATGAACTCCACTGTACAACCTTCATGACATTTGCAATTTTAGGTATAGCTTGTGTTCGACTGGGCCCTACTACTGTAATGCGACGTTGTTTCCAAGTGTGCTGGACTTGTCAGTTTCTGTGAAGAATTAAACTAATAGTTTAATAACTATAAAAATAGAATGTGAGACTTATTTCTAAAACTAATAAATATCAAAACATGTATGGTTTTTAATGTGCATGTTAAATCCTTCAGCCAGCATCTCTACATTCACACATTTACAGCAATGGGCATATATGTCCAGGTATGCATTTGATTGCCACTGAATGTAGTCATTAGGTGTAAATGGGCATATATGTCTAGGTATCCATTTTATTGTCACTAAATGTAGTCAATAGGTTTTCTGCAACTGTTGAGATGAAATTGGTACGCCTATTATAAGCAACTTAGCATAAAATAATGTCTTAAATAAAATTAGTACGCCTATTATAAGCAACTTAGTATAAAATTATGTCTTAAATATTTTATTCACATTTGGCATATGTCTAGGTATCCATTTTATTGTATCTGAATGTAGTCAATAGGTTTTCTGCAACTGTTGAGATGAGATTGGTACGCCTATCATGAGCAACTTTGTATAAAATAATGTCTTAAATATTTTATTCACATTTAACCAAGAATTTGTTAATGAGATTGCATAAATCCTTGAAAATATAACCACTCTCTGATTTTGTTTTGATTCCGACTAATTAATTATTCTTTTGCACTGAGAAAAAAACACTAATTTTGAACATAAGGAATGCATAATTGCCAAGTAACATTTATTGTTTTGATATAACTATTAGGTTCTTTGTTAATCTATCATAATAGGTTTTCTTTTGGTTTTTAATGCGCAGGTTATTTCCGGTGCCGTTATTTCCTCCAGCCAGTACCTTTACATTGCCACATTTACAGCAATGTGGCATATATTTATAGGTATGCATTTTACTGCTACTGAATGTGGCCATTAGGTTTCCTGCATATGTTGGGATGAAATTGGTACGCCTATTGTAGGCAACTTAGTATAAAATAATGTCTTGAATATTTTATTCACGTTTAACCAAGAAATTGTTCACGAGATTGCATAAATCCTTAAAAAATTAACCACTCTTTACTTTAGATTTGATTCCAACTAATTAGCTAGTCTTTTGCACTGCGAACCTAACAATAATTTTGTACATAAAGAAATGATAGTTACCAAGTAACATTCACTGTTTTGATAATTACCAGGTAACTTTTGGTTCTTTGTTATCTATCATAATGGGTGCAGGTTCTTTAGGTTTCTGACACGGTCCACTTTCATCTTTACAGGATTCAAATGAATACTTGCAATGGCCATTTCTGAAACTTGTGAAATAGAAACTCATGAATTGACAATGAGATATTTGGGCAGCCATGCTGACTTGACCTCAACAGGTAATCCCTTAAGCACGTCTAAAATCTTTATAACCACGCATTGATGGTCACTTGCCTAGATGATTTATTTCTGCTGTGTTGTCCTGTAAGTCTTATAGGTTCAAAAAGGTTTTGACCGTAGCCATGGGAATCTAAATTTTATATGCCCAGGTCTAGATGATTTTGCTTTTGGCCCTACTTCCGACTTTCCCTGATTGTCCATTCTAAATTGATGGCCCCCTTTAACATAAGCTTGTCAATGATATGAATTAATGAAGTGGGACTATTTCATACAAAATTATTTGAAGAGACTATGCATCTAGTCTGCGACAATATACTCATGGATTTAGTGAAAAAAACATTATACTCTATTTATAAACTCTAGTTATAATGGATCTAGTCTGCAACAATACACTTGTAATTGACATCTGACCTTTTGCAAAAATCATTATACACTATTTACAATGTGTCATACAATGCAAAAATCATTATACACTATTTACAATGCGTCATACAAACGTGTTATGTTGCAGCCAATAATTTTTTTCAAACTTTTAAACACACTCCAAAATAAGGCACATCTACGAAGCATAGCAAATTTTCCAAAACACCTCTTGTAAACATTTTGCGGGACCTCCACTACAGTTCTGCCCTTTTTAGAATTACAAGGAAGACGATAAAAAAAACAGAATTTATTACAACTTATCGAAGGTTGGATCAGAAACAGCCTCTGACATATCCTCATCAATTTTCAGAGATAAAACAGATGTAACATCATCTCCAACCCCAAATCGTTGTTTTATAGCTTCATCATTATGTTTAGCTGCATCCAACTTTCCAATCAGAGGAATCAAAACCGTCATCAAATACCGTTTCACGCAAAAAAGGCTTGGTGTGCAGCATCCTTAAGCGTACTGCATTTATGTATTTAATATTTTTAGAAAGACAAATTACAGAAGCTGCGTAAAAATATATCTTTTAGAAACAAAAATGTGACGTGTACATTGAGCTCTTCAATAGATCTTTTAAACATTGTTTTAGAACGAAAAAGCTTACAATTGGAATGCAGGTTATAACAATAAACAATTAGAATGACTTAGTCCAGCTATTATAAGGCTTTGAAAGGCAAGTCTTCCAAGCTTTTAGGGCAAGTCTAAGTCCATGACACGACTCTATCCACTATCCACTCAGTTTTAATTTCTTAAAACAGTAACAAGTTACACACAGCATTAACAAACACAGCAATCTGTTAATGTAAATTACTAAACCAAATATAACGTCATAATTTCTAATATATGACGATTTTACGACATCTTAGAGCATTGCAACTATGAACAAGGCCTTAATTGTTGGGCTTACAAAGAATACCTTCCATAATAAAATAACCTGATAGCAGTTAGCCCACTAGTGCCATAGGTGAGCTTCCACAGCTTCGTTTGTATTGATGGTTGACCCAATATGAAAAGACCCTCTTCGACTTCAGAAGGTACTTGGAGCTGCTGCTTTAAGTTCTTCAGTGTGTTAAAGGCAACTGGAATGGGTGGTTCAGGGAAAAGCCTCATAATAATAAAGGCTTTTCCCTTACAACCCACTCCGACTGCCCTGACACATTTTTTACGAATCTCAACTCAATTCGGCTTCGGCCATAAAGACGGATATATCAATCGCAGACAAACCCCACCAAACCTACTTAAATCAATACATGTGAGGAAAACCCAACTTCCATAGTCTTGTTAAGAATCACAAACCAATGGTAGGCAATACCAGCTATAGTTTCTACATTAATTGAAATTCATGGTTTAATAAATCCACGACCTAAATTAGAAAAACAAATCTCAAATGCCAGAGAAAACCCAAAAGTTCAACAGATCTTGAGTACCCATAAGAAAATCGAAACAAGAAGACATCCAACCCGTATTTAAGTCCTCGACAGACAACCCTCCAGCTACAACCACACCCTCCCTACTGTAACTAGCGAAAATTCAAACAAGCCCTAATAGACAAAATATACAAAAATAAATCTCATTACAATGAAATAAATTAAATCAACACATTTGTCTCAGAAGGAAGGCAGTATAAGCTGTAATCATCCATAATGGATCAGCTAGATATTATCCAATACAATCATCATTGACGAATCTCAACAATAACAAACTCTAAAAAAAACGGAAACAACGGAAACCAATTATAGCCAACAAGAAAAAGAGATATAAAAACCTCATAGAGAGTGAACAGAAGGGCTCTGATTATGGGTGGTAGTATAAGAATCGTCGTCAAGGTTTTTAGCCATTACGCCGAACGAGACCTTTGTTACTTCATCATTGCCCTTACTGTTTCCTCCGCAGAGGAACCAAAACAAAATTAACCTACCACTGCTCTACTGACATCCTAACAAAAAACCCTCGCCCCGATCGATTGAATTTGCCGAGTGCACAGACATAAATTTATAAGGTTTATCTATTAGGGTTAGGGTTTGAGCACATAATTCTTTTTGCTTTAGATTTTTCTTCGTTGTTTCTTCCCATTGATTAACGTGTCTTCCCTAGCTTGACTATGTTAGTGCTTTTTATAATTAAAAAAACTTTAATGGAGGATTTTTATGTAAAACCAAAAAAAAACGATTATTAGGTTTAGGTTGAAACTTTTTTTGGGTTAAGATTTCAATAAAATGTTTTTTTATTACATTAGTCAAGTAATATAACCTTTATATTATGTAAGAAGCATTGAATTCATCAAAAATGTAATGTAGGGAAATGAGAGCTAAATCTAGAATACAAATTAGGTGTTAACTTCATTCTTATATATTACATTGGAGAACAACCAATATGTCCAACTACAAAACCTTGGGAGAGTTGGACACAATGATTGATTGTTCTCTTTTTTGTGTTTTGATTGATTCGAATGTGATTGGAAATTGGTAATGTGAGGACTAAGCTAAAAGGTGCAAAATTAACAGTAATGAACACAAACTAACAAATGCAGATATGAGAACCAACTATGTTATATGGAACTGAAAAGAGAACGCAAATAGGAATATGTTACTAAAATTTGAGCTCAAAGTGGCAGGACTAATTCTTTGGGCACCATACTCCTTCAAGTGGCCCAAGTTTACAACAAAAGTCAAACTGGTCGTCGGAGCCTCCAAATAGTGTTTGATCCAATTTTCAAGCCAATACACTGGGACTATGGTGCTAGGCATCGGTGTCCTGAGGGACTATGGCACTAGGTGCCCTAGTCTTATTGACAAATAGTACTAATAATTGTTGCCTATGTCTTCTAAATGGTATTATGTCTCATATCTGAATTCACAACTTGTCTCTAGACCAAAAACTACACACACAGAGAAATGGTGTTTGTGTTGTATAGAGGCTTGCCTTAGTCAAGCCTCAGTTTTGGAATCAATCCAACAACAATGAAGGCGTGGAAAGAAAATCTAAGATTTGAAGTAAATGATTGAATTGGAATGCTTGAATTCAAGTGGTTATACAATTGATTGATGATACAATGCTCTTAGGATAAGTCCTATAAATATCGATGCAATAACATTATCAATCACCACTAAATCCACCGTAAACTAATAATTGAAGATGCTTGTTGTAGCTTGCTACTCCTTGGATTAGATTTGCTCTTGAGAAGAATCCTTGCTATTTTGAATGAGAGATTGAGATGGGAATATGAGATATAATGAAATAAATTAGAAGAGATACCTTATATATGGCCCTCAAAGTATTTTTACATTAAGGTCAACCTGCAATGGTCATATCCCAATTCCAAGGCTAGATTTGGGAGCTCCAAGACCACATGTTATCCACCATTAATTTTAGCTAAAAAAAAGGTGATCAGATGCTTCCAATTTTCACACATAATCTACGGTAGTGAAATTAGTATGACACTTTTGACTCAAATTCCAGGGATGAAAAATAATAGGGCCTAGTTATTAGATTTGAAATCCATGTTGGTGTTGATGAAATCAAAGTGGGGCCTTTACTGTATTGAACTTTAAAATGAGATACGACCCATATAAGCATAAAATGATATAAGAATAAATTATACACTAAATATGAGGGTCCAAAGAGGAGTGCATTGAGATTTAAAATAAGATATGACTCGTGTTCTTAATTTATATATCAATTTAAATACAAAAATTGTTAGAATTAATCTCTCCTTGGTTGAAAATATGTATTTAAAAGGATAAACCAAGGTATCCTTATTTGTATTTGTCCTCTAGTCCAAGTAGGAGGACATGTCACTATTTTGTATTTCCTTTAATAAGAAAAATAGATATTCCTCCTTAAGAGGAATCACACATTTGTCACACACATAATATGAATGTGGCATTCATAGGAGAAGGGAGTTACATGCAAACTCCTCCACTCATCTCTACTTAAGAGATGCCTCTCACACACTTGCTTCAATAATCTTCTCCTCTCTCTCATTTTTCTCTCACAATCTCTCATTGCTCTCATTATTGTATTGAGCTTATTGCTCTCATCCATAGGTTTTTTTGCCATATTCTTATTATTCACAAAGGGGTTTTTCTTTTCTTTTCCCCTTACCAAAATCTCTTGGCCCTTTGTTGGATTCTTGGAGTTTCTCATGTGCTTGGTGGTTGATCTTGAAAACTTTATCTCACATTTGGTTTATGGTAAAATCTTCTTGTATTTCATTTTCTTGGATTACTACATGTTTATGTTTTCATTCTTTTAATACTTCTTACATGGTATCAGAGTTATCTAATCCTTGTTTAAGTGTTTTGTAGGAAGGTGCCATTCAAAGGAGCAAGCTCTTCTTGTTGATCTAATATTTGTTTTGCAGATTTGGTTTGCAATCTAACCTTTTTTTTCTAATCTCTTAGTTCTGGATGGCTTGCCGCCAAATCTAAGCTCTATTCTTTTCTCTTTTCAAGTGTTTTTTTAGCACTAATCTCACCCTCTGTCGGGCAACCGCAAGGGATTCTTAGTTTTTTTTTTACATTTCAGCATTCTAACTATTAGCTCTAGATTTATATATTTAATCTGTATTTCTGACATTTTGTTCACGGGCTTCATCTTTTTCTACATTAGATTTCTGATTAAATCTCTGCTAACAGTTGTTTCTCAGATCCTTGTTTATTCATATTCCTTTTATATGTTGTTGTTGTTTAAATTCATTTTAACATAGTTGTTTTCATCTGGCTACTTTCTCCTATTTCTCTGCAGGCGTGTGGTCTTTCTCAATCAGCATTTAATATATCATATTGGTATCTCTGTTCCATTGTAACTTAATACATTTGGGTTCTATTTTCATTGCTTTGGGCAGCTTCATCAACTTGCATAGCAAATACCATTGCTTGCTTGTCCTATTTACCTTTTGTGCAGTTTAAACTTGGCTCCTTCTTGCTTATTGCGCAGGATTAAAGCAAGTTTATTTTAGTTTGTACCTTGCGCTGATTTGTAATATCAATTATCTTACCTTTCAGTTTTGAGCAGCATTACTTGGCGCAAGAAGAGACTTAATATCTTCGTTGCTTGAGCTTCTAACTTCAGCGCAGCCCAATTCCTTTCTCTTAACTTATTCTTAGCACTTTTTCTTATCCTTTACCTTGGCGCAGCTCCTTCTCCCTGCATTACCTTGTTCACCGCGCAGCATTACCTTGTAATAGTGAGTTTTGAGCTTCCTGGAAATAAATTTATCCAGCGTGGCATTAGAAGATTATAACTACTAGTCTAATAACTGCTAATTGCTGGTCAATACTGACAGATTACTGCTGGCAGCATCCTTAAGTATAACTGATGTTTTCATTCCTTACCTTGCGCAAGTATAGTATATACTTGGTCATTTTTTAGTAATTCTTAATTTGTAATTGTGTGTAGTATAAGTATATTACTATATATTGCGCTGCTTTCTATTTTATTCTCTTTGCCCACCATATAGTATTGTTTGCCTTGTCTTTATTATTCTTTATATTCAGCGCAATCATTATAACTCTGTGCTTCATTTTATTTGTTTAACTATTAAATAACTACAATATTTTATCATATATCTTAGTACGCCAAATAAGTTTAAAGGGAGAATTAATCTGTGTCTTCATCTGCACAGTTGTCCTTCATTGCACATTACCTTCTTTGCATACTTCTTTCATTTCAGTTTTTCCTATTCTCCTCCAAATTCTATTTCTAACTGTTGTAATTATTATATCGGTTTCACTTGCAGGATTATCATTTTTTTTGCAGGTTGATTATTATTCCTTTCTCCCTGCAAATTCTGTGATCTCTTCATTCTTGTTTACCTAATTATTAGTTGTAATTTGAAATTCTTTGACTCATCTATATTTGATTTTAATCATGGTCAAATCTATAATTGTTGGTATCATTTTTTAATTTTAATTTTGGTAATCATATATGTAATGTAATTCATTTTCATTAGTCTAATTCATTCACAATTCATTTAAATTAATTCAAATCTGTTAAATAGTTTAATTTTTCAAATTTGTTCATTTTTTTATATAAAAAAAAAGGTTTAATCGTCAATAATTTTTTTCCACTCCATATTATTTCATATCGCTTCACTTTTAAGTTATTCATATCATTTCTCATCAAATTATATTACTGGTTCTGTAATTCATTTCATTTAAAATTTGTTTCACCATTTACATTAAAATTTTAATTTTTTTTTAATATCTTTATTTACCTCTTATATTAAGAGTTAACATTAAGTAAATCTTCCTTTTCTTAATCTTGCACATTATATATATACACTGTTATTTACTTTGTGTAAGTTAATTTGATCATTTTATCGTGTCTACTCTAATCCCGAAAATCAAGCTAAATAGCTCTAATTATCATCAATGGAAAACCCATGTGTCATTTTTATTTCGATTTAAACATTTACTTGAAGTTGCTACAGATGCAGCTATTGAACCAGCTACCTCTGCTTCACAAGCAGAAAAAGATGCATGGAAGACCAAAAACGAAGAAGCCCTTGGTTTGATTGGTCTCTCCATCATCCCGGATCTTTATGTCCTAATTGGATATTGCACCAAAGCTCATAAAGCGTGGGCCATTCTACAACAGACGTATGACAGCTCATCGGAATCTCATAAGATTCAACTCCAAGACAACTTGGAGGACTTAAGGTATAATGATTTTAAAAATATGGATGAATTTTTACTTAAGTTTGATGCAGTTAAAACTCAACTAAGTG
>MU227705.1:572654-585217 GCA_018584345.1 Thuja plicata | reverse complement strand
ATCTTTTAGTGTTGGTTTAGTTTCAAGATTTATGTCCAAACCTCAACAAAATCACTTCAAAATTGCTAAAAGAATATTAAGGTATATTAAAGGTACTCTTGATTTAGGTTTATTCTATGATGCAAATTCTGATTTTATATTAAAAGGATTTACTGATTCAGATTTAGGTGGAGACCCCAATGTTGGGAAATCTACTTTTGGGTATTGTTTTTTTCTTGGTTCAGGTGCTATATCTTGGAAAAGTAAATAAGATCAATCTGTTTCACTATGTTCTACTGAAGCTGAATACAAAAGTTGTACCAATGCCTCCAAAGAGTCCTTATGGCTTAGAAGAATTCTTGAAGATCTGGGTCTACCTCAACAAGAACCTACACCTTTATATTGTGACAATCAAAGTGCAATAGCCTTGGCCAAGAATCCAGTCTACCATGCAAAGTCAAAGCACATCTCTCTCCACCATCACTTCATTAGAGAGCAAATTGAAGAAAAGAAAGTTTCACTCATCTATTGCAAGGGTGAAGATCAAGTTGCAGATATTTTGACAAAGCCTCTTTCTAGAGAGAAATTTGCATTTCATTGTAAAAATTTGGGTTTAATACCCCTTGATGTAAATCCCCCAAGTAAAGATCAAAGGGGGGTGTTAGAATTAATCTTTCCTTGGTTGAAAATATGTATTTAAAAGGATAAACCAGGGTATCCTTATTTGTATTTGTCCTCTAGTCCAAGTAGGAGGACATGTCACTATTTTGTATTTCCTTTAATAAGGAAAATAGATATTCCTCCTTAAGAGGAATCACACATTTTTCACACACATAATATGAATGTGGCATTCATAGAAGAAGGGAGTTACATGCAAACTCCTCCACTTATCTCTACTTAAGAGATGTCTCTCACACACTTGCTTCAATAATCTTCTCCTCTCTCTCATTTTTCTCTCACAATATCTCATTGCTCTCGTTATTGTATTGAGCTTATTGCTCTCATCCATATGATTTTTTGCCATATTTTTATTATTCACAAAGGGGTTTTTCTTTGCTTTTCCCCTTACCAAAATCTCTTGGCCCTTTGTTGGATTCTTGGAGTTTCTCATGTGCTTGGTGGTTGATCTTGAAAACTTTATCTCACATTTGGTTTATGGTAAAATCTTCTTGCATTTCATTTTCTTGGATTACTACATGTTTATGTTTTCATTCTTTTAATACTTCTTACAAAAATAGTCCCAAATATGCTTAGAAGAGAGGAAAGCTAAAATGATGCTTGGAGAGTGTGAAATTAGACATATTAATTAAAGGAGTGCAAGTTATGACACTACAAAAATAAAGTCTACTATTCAAACATATTTCTTATCTTTTGACAAAAAAATTATTGAATATGATGAATTAAATTAATTTATGTTCACTCTATAATTACGCCGAAGGCGTTTCCTATCTGAGAAGGCTAGCCTGACATTGACGATCAACAGTTGAAAATCGTGCTTAGACCCTTCAAGACGATTGAAATCATCTGGGTCATGCAATTTGTTCCTCCTCGTATGGAATGGAAGACCTGTGAGTGCTTATCGACATCTGTCCCGAGCTCCATGCGGCTGCAAGATGCTTGCACATTTTTTGTCCGTTGATCACTCTTTTCTTTTTGGCCACGACAGAGAATTTCTAATTATTTTCGGTTGTTATTAAATTGCATAGGGTTTGATGATATATTTTACCTACAAACTTTTACCATGACAATAATTTCTCGCGATGTGCACTCGTGCTCGTAAAAATGGACATTATTAATTTTTAGTTATATTTATATTTAATACATGTTAGTAATTATAATTATCAAATTGTTTTTTATTTTCTGGATAAATTTGTAAGAAGGTATAATTTGTTTAATATTTAAAATATAAATAATTTTAGAATCATAAAACTTTAAACTAATAATTAGATTAGATTAAATAATAACTATGAAAGTTTAAGAAGAATGTTTTATTTTTTGTATGCAATGTTTATCACCTATTTAAATTTTAATGACTTTTTAAATAAAAGAAAAAAAAATTGTCACAATTTCATTAACAAAAATTAAGATAGGTTACACCTGTTCTATTTTTTATAGTATAGTTTAATAAAATATTAATAAAATAATGGTACTATAAATAATCTAATTATTAGTATCAAATAATTATAATTATGATTATGATAGTTTTAAATAATACTTTTTATCTAGAGCTATGAACCAGCCTCTTATTACACATCTCAAGCCCAAATCAGTGACCGCATTTGATCAGCGAAGGCAACAACAACACCACCAGTTAACCAACACACTAAGTGGTGAACCTTTTAAAAGTATACTAATAAAATTTATTTTTCAATTAATATTATGATAATTTAAAATAATACTAATAAATTAATATTATTATATCTTATCATTTAATAATTAAGTAATAATAAAAAATTTATCGGCAATCGCTTTTGACTGGAGCTTTGAACCAATGAGAACACAAATGGGGCTCTCATCCCCGTGGATACATTACTAGTACTCAGACGTGAGCGCCTTACTAAATTTGTCCTGTGTTGTTACACCTAAGTCGAACACAATTGTCAAGGTATTAACACCGCATAACACTCAGAGTAAGTGGGAAGCCATCTCACATTTCAGAATGACACGACACCTATTTCTATTGCAAGTTGAAACTCCTTATCTCTCCAAGGCACCCAAGCGAAACTCCTTATCTCTCCACCAATTCTTTCTTATCCCTCCATGTGGATGGGGCCAAACACCTTATACCTCCCGTGTGTGTCTCCATACACTTTTTTCGCGTCAATCCAAATCACTGAGTTGACATTACCTCTCACCTTCGCGCCATGAGTTGAAGTCTCTGCAATATTCCTAACGCACATGTATTGTCATCGCTGCATTGGACCACATGAGTTGAGTTCTCCATCTGCCAATGGAACAGGGGTGCGCATGAGGGGTGGGAGGGCCCATGCGGGGGGCTTCAAACCTGCACTGTTGTATCAACGCAACTTTGCAATGATGGAATTATCATTGCACTGTGGGGTTAACCCCATTAAGTAATAATAATATTATCATATTATAATTATATAAATAAAGATATATATATATATATATATAATATAATATAATGTACTATTTAGTTTATAAAAATAATATAATATTTTAGGAATAACAGTCCACCAACACAACTGAGAGGGTGGTGAATCAGTTGTGAGACAGATTATTAAATATTAATCTTTATAAACAAAAATTTAATCCAAATGATAATACAGTAAATGCCAACACAATAACACAATCCTTTGTTGTCGAGGAAACCATGTTAAAGGTAAAATCCTATGGGAATTAGCACCCACAAATAATGTACTGAGAGTATAGTATCTCTATTAGAATATTTAGCCATGTTAGGAGCTTATTGATGCATTACAGTACACAATCCTTGTTAAAGGACATACCCTATTAGGAGTCCAGAGTAACAGTGGGATCACTGCTCAGGCATAGTGCCTAAAGAAGGTTAAATCCACCCTCAGGACTTACAATCCAAACTACAAGTGTATATAGGAAAAATACAATCCAGTGAATTGTCTGATAGCAATTGTCTTTGCTTGGTTAGTTCCAATGAAGTACCATAATCACATCCTCTACTCTACAACCAGTAGGCAAACAAGATCGTAGCTTCCACACTTCGATGTCTCTATCTCAATCATATACATTTATGCTTTTCAAAAATATCTCTCATATATACCCTATTACAATAATTAATAGGTCGGCCAATTAGGCTTTCCCAATATGCAAATAATTACTTAACCTCTTGCTAAGATACACACGGTACCTATAACAAGTAAACATCAATTACAATTCATCAAATATAATCCAAGATCTGTAATCCACACTCACAATCTATAATACACGCTATATCTCTGAAGTCGGCCACAAATAGGTCTCCTTTAGAACACATGCCACAACTGACGCCACTAAGAGTTCTATGACTTTCAAAACATAACAAACATTCCTTATCATGTCTTTTGACATCCCTTAAGCTTGCATAACCTGAATCCATATCACTCGTAAGTTATACTAAAAATATAGAGACTAACTCTGTCATAGATCACTATCACCGTCCAGTACTCAGTCTTCACTAAAACATTTGTAACTCATCTAATAGACAATATTAAGTCGTGCAACCTTGGAAATAAGATCACCACACATCCTTGTACACATCATCATCATCACTCACTATGAATCAACCGTACAGTACCCATACACCTTTGTTAGTCATCAATAAATAGTAATAATCAATCTATTATGCTTCCATAGAAACATATGTTGACATCAGTGAAAAAACATGAATGCCAACAACATCATCAGAAACCAATTTCAACAATCTCCCCCTTTTGCATTGATGGCAACATATGGGAAAATCTATCAACCCAAAAGTACTCTCTCAATACAATCTTCTCAATATCCTCAACACAGTTCTCTCTAAACAGTAGGGATTTTCTCATAGAATCTCTCCCCCTTTGACAACAATGGAAAATGGTGTCATAACTCTTCTTCTTTCTTCTACAAGGTGTATCTTTTTCAAATCTTCATGCCTGCAATGACCAGGTGCAAAATCACCCAGATATGTTCTATAATGTTCCTGCGATCAGTCCCCTTGAGAAGTAGATCCATACATCAAGGCCAAAGAATGATATAGCTCTGAAAGCCACTGGAATGATGCATTCCTGCATTAATTTAGTTCTCGCAAGGAGGGACTTGCACCCCAAGCATACCTCTGAGATACTCACAGGCATCCTTTGGCAAAGGTTTTGTAAATATATCTGATATTTGTTCCTTTGTGCTGATATACTCCAATCTGATCTCCTCTGCTACCTTGTCTCTCAAAAAATGATACTTGATGGAAATATGCTTAGTCTTTGAATACATTACTGGATTCTTTGGTATGTTCACTATGCTAGTGTTATTCCAATGTCCTTCAACATTTGTTTCATCCAAACAATCTCTGTACAATTTATAGCAGCAGCAACATACTCAGATTCAACAGTAGACTAAGCTATACAATCCTGCTTCTTACTTAACGATCAAACCAACCTTTTTCCAAGGAAAAATGCTCCTCTACTTGCACTCTTTCTGTCATCCACACTACCTGCCCAATCAGCATCAATATATGCATGTAAGATAAAATCATCAAATTTTCATACCATAACCCATATTCTATTGTTCCTTTCAAGTATCTAAAAATTCTTTTCACAACAGCAAGGTGTGTCTCTTTAGGATCCGCTTGATGTCTTGCCACAATTCCAAATGCATTAGCAATATCTAGTCTAGTGTGAGTTATATATTGTAGACCTCCAATCATTGATATGTACTTTGTCTGAAAACACTATGAGTTTCATCATTATTAGTAAGTTTGTAACCAATCACCATGGGTGTTCCAACAGGTTTACAATCTTCCATTCCAATTTTCTTCAACATTTTCTTAAGATACTTGGTATGAGAAATGAAAATACCACTCTTGTTATGATTAATTTGCAATCCAAGGAAAATTTTCATCTCACCAGTCATTGACATTTCAAATTCATTTTCCATCTCTTTAGACAACCTTTTACTCATTTCATCATTTCCTCCAAAAATGATATCATCAATAAAAAGTATAAAGTACCTTTCATCGTAGTAAGATCTTCTTCTCGTAGGGCCACACAAATTTGTATGCACTAGATCCAACTTCCCTTTCGCTAAGTAATATTTTATTTTAAAATTGCTTCTAGTCTGCTTCCCCATTATATATTCTCTACACATGATGTTAGATGGTTTCACAATCTTTGGTAGGTCTCTAACTGCATTAGTCATACTTGCCTTCACAATATTATCAAAGTTAACATGAAAAAATCTTTTTTGCCATAACCAACTGTCATCTACCTTCGCAACAAAACAAGAAGCCTCAGATGTATTTAATTCAAATACATTACCTCTGGATTTAGTACTAGATGTGATCAAGTCTCCTGACTTACTTTTGATAGAACATTTTACATCAATGAATTTCAATTGATAACCTTTGTCCACTAGTTATCCAACACTCAACAAATTATACTTAAGTCCATCAACAAGTAATACATTATTAGTATTGGTCTTTCCATCCAAAGATATAGATCCAACTCCAATGATAAGCTTAGGGGTATTGTCACCAAATCTCACAACACCACCATCATACTTATTTAGTTTAACAAACTAATTTATATCTCCAGTCATATGGTGTGAACAGCCACTGCTTATGACCCATTCAGATTTCTTTTCAACATGAGATACTAAGGCTCTTTCTTCATGTATAGGTTTATCATCCTTGATAGAAATAAATACAATCTCATCATAATCAATAACACCATCATCAGAAACACCTTCACTAACATAATAGCATTCCTTATCCTTTGAATACCTAGATTTATAAAACTTAGATTTATGCTTTGGAACCCTTGTTGGACATCTAGATGCAAAATGATCTATCTTATTGCACGAAAAAAAATTTAGAGTTAACTTTCCTTCAAACTTACCCTTACCTCTCTTTTCTCTTATGGTGATAAGGGCCACAATTTCATCTAACTTTCTTTCATCTTCCTGTATTTGTTCCCATTCATCAGCATATTCACCAAGCTCTTCTCTCAAGTCACTACTGTTGGTGCTCACAATTCCTGATAAAGTCTTTTTTTATTTTTATGCATAGTCGCCTTGAATGTTGTCTCAACTTTAGGTAATGAATCTCCCAGCTCTGCGACCTCAAAGGTAGTTAGTTTTCCAATCAACATCTCTCTATTGAAATTCGTTGTCAAATGTATGATCTCTTATATAGCTTGCACTTTGGTTTTGTACACAGGTGTTAAGGATAGAAGAATTTTCACAATCACTTGTTCCTCACTGTAAGTGCTTCCAGAGTTCCTGATGCCAATAACAACTCCAATAACTCTCTATGCATATGCTCCAATATTCTCATCATCTCTCATTTTCAACGTTTCCATCTTTGTCTTCCAGTTCTGCAACTTCACCTGCTTTGTAAACTTGTATCCTTCATACAATGCTTCCAATCTTGTCCAAATTTCATGTGCAGAATCTAAATCCTTTACCTTTGTGAATTCACCTTCATAAAGAACACTAATCAATGCTTCTCTTGCGACCATGTTGTATGAGAATATTTTATTTTCTTCATCAATAACCTTATCTAGTTCATCCTCAGCCTTCATCTGTACATTATTCTTTGTTATCATCTAGTAGTCGATTCCCAAGCATAGCAAATGTGTTCTCATCTTGTTCTTCCAACTAACAAATTTTTAAGGATCAAACTTCAGACTATCCTTCCTATATAAATCCATCTTCAGGATCACGTCAAGTTGTTAAACTTTCTCTCTAAGGACCAATATATTTGATACCAATTGTTAGGAATAACAGTCCACCAACACAACTGAGAGGGGGGGTGAATCAATTGTGAGACAAATTAATAAACATTAAGCTTTATAAACAAAACTTTAATCTAAATGATAACACAGTAAATTCCAACACAATAACACAATCCTTTGTTGTCGAGGAAACCCTGTTAAAGGTAAAACCTTGATGGGAATTAACACCCACAAATAATGTACTGAGATTATAGTATCCCTATTAGAAGATTTAACCCTGCTAGGAGCTTATTGATGCATTACAATACACAGTCCATTTTAAAGGACAAACCCTGTTAGGAGTCAAGAGTAACAATGGGCTCACTGCCTAGGCACACTACCTAAAGAAGGTTAAATCCACCTTCAAGACCTATAGTCTGAAATACAAGTGTATATAGGAAATGCACAATCCAGAGAACTGTCTGATAGAAATTGTCTTTGCTTAGTCAGTTCCAAAAAAGTACCATAATCACATCCTCTGCTCTACATCCAGCAGACAAACAAGCTCGTAGCTTCCACACTTCGTTGTCTCTATCTCAGTCATATACATATATGCTTTTCAAAAATATCTCTCCTAAATACCCTATTACGATAATTAATTAAGTCGGCCAATTAGGCTTTCCCAATATACAAATAATTATTTAACCTCTTTCTAAGATACACACGGTACCTATAACAAGTAAACATCAATTATAATTCATCAAATATAATCCAAGATCCATAATCCATGCTCGCAATCCATAATACACGCTATATCTCTAAAGTCGGCCACAAATAGGTCTCCTTCAGAACACACGCCACAACTAACATCACCAAGAGTTCTACGACTTGCGAAACATAACAAACATTCCTTATCATATCTTATGCCATCCCTTAAGCTTGCATAACTTGAATCCATATCACTCGTAAGTTATACTAAAAACACAGAGACTAACTCTGTCAAAGATCATTGTCACCGTCCAGTACCCAGTCTTCACTAAAACAGTTGTAACTCATCGAATAAACAATATTAAGCCGTACAACCTTAGAAATAAGATCACCACACATCCTTGCACACATCATCATCTTCACTCATTCTCAATCTGTTAGAGTAATTAGGTAGTTTCATTACTCCTTTTTCTCTTAAGCTTTCTCGTAGGTGGATATAATTAATATGTTATATTAATTATTTGGTACATCCTAGCTTTTTCCTTTTTTAGGGTTTCATTTACCTTTAAGGTTGAATGCTTGTAATTGTTTTTTCATACTCTCAGAATACATTTGAGCTCTCACTTTTTGAGCACAAAAGGGTTTCAGCTTTTTCCATCTTTTGCTTCATTCTTTGTAACAGGTATCTTGCATGCAAATTGGTCTTGGAAGTCAAAGCTATATTTCTCAGTTTCTACATGGTATCAGAGCCATTCTGTTGCTGCTTGTTCGAGTTCTTTTGAAGCTATGGATCAAGCATATTTTTTTCTACTTTTTTCAGTTGTTTTTATTGGATCTGGGGAGTCTCATTTTTTTGGTGCACTTTGGACAAAAATTGACCTCACGGTTGCGTCCGGAAGGCCCAAAATCTCCAAATTCCATATAAAACATGACCTATTTGGCCTTCGAAGCATCTAGGAGAAATTGTTTGCCCTACTAGGACTGTACGGGCACGAAAATAAAAAAAAATCATTTTTTTCGTTAAAAAATAAAAAACTGTTCAAAAATAACCCTCCTACATTATTTCAATCGCGCCACTGGCACTTAGCCCAGACGCCGCCCCCGGCCCGCGCGCCACCCTCCGACCATTGCGCCGCCACCGGACCCCGCCGGCGCCGCCGCCCCACCCGGCCGCCGGCGCCGCCGCCCCACCCGGCCGCCGGCGCCGCCTAGCCCGACCGCTACCTCCGCCGGCGCCGCCACCCACCGGCCACCTCTACCCGGCCAGATGTCCCGTGACAGCCATGCGGCCGTCAAAATATTTCACGGGACTATTTTTTTTCCAGGGAGCTTATCTTTTGGGGGTACCTGTGCCTTTTTGGTCCTACAGGGCTCATACAAACTTGGATTTTTTACTTCTATATATCGTCGAAAAGCTCTTTCCAAGCCTGTCGCTCTCATCTAGGTTTCATTTCCTAATTTTGCCATTTTCTTGCTGGATTTTGTAATCAAAGATGCACCTTCTTTTGTGCTCCTATTCTACTTCTGGAACTTAGGTTTTTTTCTCATTTCTTATGCTTTCATAGTAATTTGTGGTGTATGGGGGATAATATTATACATTGTGGGGGGTGCATTTTACTTTCTGTAATTTCCTTCAAAAAGACCCTTCTACTTCTGTCTTATTCTTCTCTCAATGTCGGACCCCTCTGTGGCCCGGCTGACACCACATAACTACCACACATGGAAGCCACAAATGACCAGACTCCTCATGTCACGAGGTTTATGGTCCTGCCTGGATGCAGCTTAGCCAATTCTACAGAGGCCTTATGAGGCTCTTATGCACAGAAATAGGATGGATGAGGCAATGGGCCTCATTGCCATGAATATTTCAGATGGGTTGTTGATCCACCTGGATGGTCTGACCACACCCAGGGATATGTGGGACAAGTTTTTCACCTTGTTTGGCACCATGAATCAGTTCAGGGTTCTCCAGATAGATGCAGAGTTCACCTCCTTGGTACCTGAATCATTCACCAGCATTGAGGACTTCCTGATGAAGTTCAAATCTCTTCGATCTATTTTACAGGTTGCTAGAAAGACGAAGTCAAATGATGAGTGTATCTTTCTGATACTCCAAAGCTTCGTGGCCCTTATCAGATTTTCACTTCTACCTTCTACTCCACTATGGATGCACTGGGTGTACGTTATGTTATGCCCTCTTTTGAGACCTTGTATGACAGGTTAACTCATGAGCAGTCCAAGCTCAGTCAGATGGATTCTCTTACAGGTTTATAGTCACAGGCATTGGTTGCCAAGTCATCTTAGGATACACAGAAGTCGAAGCAGATATATGATTCCTCTTCTCAACACTCTACTAGCCCACCATCTTCTTCTAAGAAGGAGAAACAGAAGACTGAGAACCCTACATGTTCCTATTGCCAGAAGGGGCCTCATGATGAGTCACATTGTTTTTAGAAGAGATTTGATGGCTATGAGAAACAGATTGCAGATTTGCAAGCTCTCCTTCAGAAGAGCACTGTTTCCTCTCCATCCTCTTCCACCTCACAGGGGTCTACTTTTCAAGCTTCTGCCTCATCTTTGACATCTGGACAGGATTTTGGACAGGGTCATGCATTACGGGCTTCTGTTGCATCCCCTTCCCAGGTCCCTTGGATACTGGATTCAGGTGCTTCTCACCATATGGCATCTTCTCTGGAGATCTTCTCTTCTATTGAGGCTTCTCCTATGCCCCACATTCTCATGGGGAATAACACTGTTATGCCAATCTGCGGGAAAGGTTTTGTACGTATTCAGGATGGCACATTCAATGATGTATTATATGTTCCATCTCTGTCTGCAAACCTTCTCTTGATTTACCACATTACACACAGTGGATCAGGGAAGACAGTTGCGTTCACGCCAGATTCAGCCTTCATTCAGGATAGTGCGACAGGTGGCATTATTTCTATAGGGACAGTTGATCACTCCACCCGTCTCTACACCTTTTCACACTTTGGTCCACCATCTCCATCATCGGAGCACAACTCTCCTCTTATGTGAGAGCATCATGTGGGACAGTCAGGTCACTTGAACCTCTATGTTGTTCCTGAGACCACTTCTGTGGCTGCCTCACCTCACCTTGTTGGGGCTTCTTCTCTTCAGCAAGACTCTTCTTCAGCACTGCCATACCCTCTAGCTCCATTCATCGAGCCACCGGGTGCAAGGTGATACCACAATAGTGGGTTACACTTTTTTGCCTAAACAAACATTAAACTCTACATTTTGAGAAAAAATTTCACATTCGGATGCATATTGTCGTTAAAATGTTTGAAATCGGAAGATGAAGTAAACTAGAGTCTTTTAGCATTTTCTGTCTATATTCTAAATATTTATTTTTTATTTATTTTTAATTGATTTTAATGGTTTTTTTTTCTCCCACTAAAACTGCTATGTTGCTGAAAACGTCTTTTTCAAAAAGGTACAATGACTTCGTACAACATAACTTTTTTTCTAAAATAGATGTCAATGTGCTTCTTTTGAATTTGGTTTTGTAACATCCATATGGAGGGCATGCAATTGGTTTGATAACATTATCATGATTATTGCATATTTTATGAATGTTTGAAGTAGAGTCAACTGTAATTTTGACATACCTTGACTGCGTAATTGATAACTTGTTGTGTATTTATCAAAATTCAATTTTTTTTTGATAGAAAGAAGACTCGAAACCGAAGGGCACTGTTATTTTTCAAATTTTTTTTTCTATTTTATACTATTTTTCATTGAACGTCAAACTTGGAAGTTTATATTTGATAAAAAACCTACATCTGATGCACGTCAAAAAACACAGACCTAATTAATTCAAAATTTGTCAAATCTATATTCGTTAGAAATCTCGTTCAGAGTACTTGTGCGATGCAAAAGGAGGTGTCCCTATTCTTTCATTTGAGCCCTGCGCTTGAGCCCCGAAGCCATGAAAATTGCAGATTGTTGTGGGCCTTTGCAGATGGCATCATTTTTAGGGGTTTCGATAGAAACTACTTTCGATAGAAACTACTTTTGATAGAAAGTAGTTTCGATCAAAACAGTTTCATGATTTGGCATTTCACCAACGTTTACCAAAGCACTTTCGATAGAAAGTATACAGTTTCTATTGAAAGTCAAAGATGACTTTCGATAGAAACCCATGTCGGCCTCTTTGGTGTCGTTTCGGGTACAGAACGATTACATATAAATAAATATATGTTTTTGTCATCTTGTTATCTTGAAAGTTGCAAAATACTTCGTAATTTAGAAAAAGAAGACAATTCTGCAACTTGTGATGGGAAATAAGAAGAGAAGGCTAAATAAGAGTGCACGACATTATTCAAAAGATACTGTACACAGAGTACGTGAAGAAGCTCGGGAAAGATATTATCAGAATAAACAAGGTACATGTCTATATCTCTTTATCTCTCTGTTTGTCTTAATGAAACATGTAAGCATGATATTGCAATACCTAATTTGATAAAGAAG
>MU227705.1:557506-572554 GCA_018584345.1 Thuja plicata | reverse complement strand
TATATATAAAAAAACATTAAAATGCATATATACAAACAATATATATTATAAAACAATAAAATATGCAAATTAGAAATGTGAAAAACCTGATAATTGACGTTTGATAAAACAGAAGCCACTGTTCTCTGTCACTTTCAACCCAACCGAAACAATCAAAATGATTGTTTCGGCGGGTTTTATTCCGCTAAAATAAACCTAATTACTTTCAATCAAAAGTAACCAAGTTACTTTTGATCGAAAGTAACTTCCGATCGAAAGTACCCATTTTAGGTACTTTCGATCGGAAGTTACTCACTTCCGATTGAAAGTTTTTAGTTGTTCCGATCGAAAGTATCAAACATTTTTTAGTGGGCCACGCTTTTTGGGGCAAATTCCTTCCTCCCGAAAAGTGTAACCCACTATTGTGGTATTACCCTGCAGTTGTTGAGGATTCTATAGAGGACACTCATCTCCTCTCTCCTGACAGTGTCAGCACACCTGTCATACCACCTACATTGGGGGTTCCCTTTCAGGATCCTCGTGTCTACTCCTTTGAGCATCAGCTCGGCCTTCCAATGTCACCTCATCTTTTGAGGTTACCTCTTCATTGCTCACTTCCTTTCACTCCTTTGTATTGGCGTCATGGTGGTTTGTTCATTGATCCAGGGGTTCTTTCATTCTTGGGGGGCTTTGGAGCCTCGACCCTCTCTCACGGGGGGGGGTTGGCAGCACACATTGTACTCATGGCTTTGAGAGAGTCTCTTGAAGTCATCTTTTGTCTTTTGCTTTCTTTTATATCTCTTTTTGGAGAGGGGTTTTTCCCACTGGGTTTTCTCCTTTATCTCTGATTCATAGAGATTTCCTTGTATTGGGTACCTGATCAGGCCTTGTTGCCGGGACCCATTTCTTGCTTTCATAGCTGTGCTAGGTTAGCTTACCTCCTAAGCTTCGCTTAAGGGGGGGTGTTAGAGTAATTAGGTAGTTTCATTACTCCTTTTTCTCTTAAGCTTTCTCATAGGTGCATATAATTAATATGTTATATTAATTATTTGGTACATCCTAGCTTTTTCCTTTTTTAGGGTTTCATTCACCTTTAAGGTTGAATGCTTGTAATTGTTTTTTCATACTCTCGGAATACATTTGAGCTCTCACTTTTTGAGCACATAAGGGTTTCAACTTTTTCCATCTTTTGCTTCATTCTTTGTAACAGGTATCTTGCATGCATATTGGTCTTGGAAGTTGAAGCTGTATTTCTCAGTTTCTACACAATCAACTGTACAGTACCTGTACACCTCTGTTAGTCATCAAGCAATAGTAATAACCTGTCTGTTCTGCCTCCATAGAAACATATGTTGACATCAGTGACAGAACATGAATGCCAACAACATCATCAGAAACCAATTCCAACATAATATTTATGTTTTAATATATATTGTCATTTATATATTATAATAGTATACAACATAATAGTTTATGTGATGGTTACTTTCATGGTTAGAGTGAGGGCTTTGATTATGGTTAGAGTTCACGGTTAGGGTTACAATTATGTGTTAGAGTTTACAATTAGGTTGCGGTAGAAAGTGGTCGATGCCAAATAATTTTGTTAGGTTTAAGTTTTAAGGTTTAGGTCATGGTTAGGGTTACAAATGGGTTTACAATTTGAATTATGATCTTGTTTAGGATTAAGGTTTAATGTTTGGGTTGGGGTTAGGATTAGGGTTATAGTTACAGTTGAGGTTATGGTTGTGAATAGGGTTTACTATTATAATTATGGCTAGGGTAAGGGGTTACATCACGTGATAGGATGAGGATTTTTCATTATTTTTATTACCTTTTGCTAAGTCTAGGATAAGCCTTTCACACACTTTGTTTCCTATTCACTACACTTTTTTTTATATCCTTAAAGACTTGGTTACTGTATGGTTAGATCAATGGCATGCAACCACATGAACTTTAGTCTCACGGTTCAGGCTTTTATAACTTTGGACAAATATGGTTGAACATTAATTCCTTTTTAAATGTTATATATACTTATACATGGTAATATGCAGTTATGTTTTAATGATTAATTAATCATATGGCGAATGAATATGTGTTGCATTCTATGTTGTATATGTGTTGACTTGTTCCTATTAAACATTTATGATGCATATCAGTTCATTGAAGGAAGCATGACCGAGCGCGCGTCCATATGTTTATCCATGAAGACCTGGTCCTACAGCTAAAAGACCAATGATGAAACCAGTTCGAGAATAAAGTTGGCAACAACCATGAGGAGATTAAGTCAAGATGATATTCTTAATACTAAGAAAATCTAGTAAGTATTGGGAAGTTGGATCTGTTCTTCATGTTTGTTGAAACAGTTCTTGTTCCTATCTCTATGGATGTTTTTACTCCTACTTCTTGGTTGCAATAATGTATCCACCTATTCTCTTGGTTGATCAGTTAGTAGTTAGATTTCATGTTTTATAAATAAGCACTACTCTCCCATGTGAGAAGGAGGGAAATAATTAATTATGATATAGTTGATTTCAAGATAGTGTACTATGTTCTATTTTCCAGCTTTATGAATACAGTCATACTTACTTTTGCATGAATACAATAACAAAGTTCTGAAGATATATTTCTTGTAATTGAATTCCATAATCACATAAAAATGGTCATCTAAACCCTAGACACCCAGTCTCAACAATTAATCAAGAAACCCTAATCTTGATAAACCCTAAGTCCTAAATCAAACAGGCAATTCCTCAATCCATCAAAGTCGAATTGATCTGACATAAACCCTAGGTCCTAATCAATCATCGTACTTGATTAATTAATTAATTCCTAAAATCATAATACATTGGCAAATAAACCTTATCTTAATTATTTAATTGATATTATAATATATTAATTAAATAAAATTACAAAATTGTCAATTAAATCAAAAAGGAATTACATTAATTATAAAAACCAAAATGTGCATTTAAAACCAATTAAATTATTAAAAATGCATATGACATCATCAAATCTAGTCAACTGATTATCAAATTGGAAATAATCCAGTTCCACTCAGTTAACAGATTCTTATCTATTTATCATTTTGGAAACATTTCAGTTAACTGAGAACTAAATATGGAAGTTTCCAAAAAGGCTGGTCAGTCAGTTCAGTCGACCGAATCTTTCGACCAATCACATTGCTTGCACATGGATTGTGCTTCTTCAATTGAATATGAGGCACTCTTTTCTTTCGATCTTGACCGTCAATTTGAGAGAGATTTCTATAAAAGAGAAACTCATTCCTTCACAAAGAATCCTAACTTATTATATCGTTATTATACTACATTTTCTTTTCTTAGCTTTTAATCATTTAGCATTGTTATTTTACTTTCAAGCATGCAAACAATCTAACTTAGAGCACATTTGATTTGGGTTTTAAAACGAACCAATCACACTTCAATTTGGTGCTCTTAAAATTGAATCTTAATTAGCTTTGGATTAACAACAATCTGCATTTTGCATTCATCATTTTAGATCAATTATCTAGATTAAAAATCCTTCTTTTAGGATATTGGTGTAGTCAATGAGTTTGCGATGACCTGAGAGCAAACTCATACTCCTGCCTACTAGAAGGCAATGGGTCATTGTCGGTTAGTGTCGTTGTTTATTTTGATTTCATATTTTCTAACCCGCTAACCACTTAATGGATCATTGAAGTGTGTGTATTTGTTGTGCATCTTATAGGTACCCCAAAATCATTCATACAAATTCTAGCCACTCATCCAAGGGGGCCCACTTGGTCAGTAATCCTTAGTAGCATTAGTTTCGTTTCCTGCAGCTCATAGTTTTAATTCCAGCATTTGTCTATTCCTGCAGCCAAAGCAGGCAAAAGAGTTAAATCATTGTGAATTAAGCATTAGTGTTTTAGTTCAATTACTTTCCAAGTATTTGCTTCATGCAGCCATAGATTAGGTTTGCTTTCAACTCTTTATTCATGTAGCTTCATAGATAGTGTGGCTTAAGCATCCACTTAGTGCATATATCCTGCAGACCCATTTCAAGTAATACATCCCTGGATTGATGATTAAATGAGCCTTCATAACGAGAAATATAGCTACTCAGATAGGATGTCTAATCCCTCAATTGAGTCAAGAACCTAGTTATTGATCCCTTTGTGAAGTCAAGCATAAGGTTACTACTACAATTAGGGTTAGGACTTTGATTAGGGATAGTGTTAAGCTTAGGATTGAGGTTAGATTTAGGAATATGGTTAGTTTTATGGTTAAAGTTAGGGTATTTATTAGGAATAGAGTTAGTATAATGGTTTAGGTTTATGTCAAGATTAGAGTTAGGGTTGTGTTTGTAGTTTGGGTTATGAACTTGTTTAAGATTAGGATTATGGTTACCATTACAATTTAAAGTTTCTGATGAGGTTTAAGGTTAAGGTTTATAGTAATGGAGCATGATTATCTTCCTAACTGAGAGGGCTTTTTAAAATTATTAGTGTACCTATTAATTTTCTATTCAAACCTATCTTGTGCAAACATGCACAAATATATGCAAAACAATAGACCAATTATTTTCTCTAATTCACCTTCAATATCTCTTTGGCACACCCATTGCACCCTCAGGTGCGATTGCTAGTTATTTTGAAGATATGATCATAGCTAAACTATTTGAAAAGGAGATCTTAAATTTTGTTACCACAAAGAAACTCAATTCTGTCTCTTTTTCATTATTGGGTTGTTATAAAGATTTCTTAAGTTTTATCAAATAAGTTGAAAAAGTGAACGAGGCCTTAACAACATGAAAGTTGTATCTTTCTAGTGACTTTATACCAAAGAGTAACAAATAGTGCCAATTATCAAGTTTATCTAGTCCATGTCAAAATATCATGTGTGAAGTCTTCAAATCAATCTCAATATTTCTATTATTATTAATTGATCCTTGCTCCTTTCTATTTTGTGTTCATTCAAATTGTCTTCGTCTTCTTAGTTGAGATGTTAAACCCTCTTATAAACTATTATTTTCTACATGATTTCAAGAATCAACATTCATTACATCATAACCAACCTCGACATTCCCATCATCTATTATTTGATGTTTGTAGCACAATCTATTGTAATAAAATCCGTGCCTCCAGAACCAACCTTAACATTCTCATATGTTGAAGACAATTATTCAATTGTGTATTTTCATTGATGTTATACAAATGTAGTGACATTACATAAATGTCTAAACCTAACCGAGTACAGTCACTGTATGTCGATCTCTCTCGGGCATTGAAGAAGACTCCAGTATCAGCCAAGTGATTTGTTGTATTAACCAAGCTTAGTCGGTTAATGAAGGAAGTTTTGTATTAACCGAGTTCACTCGGGAAATACAGTAATTTTAGTTTTAGCCGCGTAATGGTCGGGCATCGAAGGATTACAATATTAACTGAGTTATGCATTTAGTGTCAACCGACTGACAACAGTTTACACTTTATGTTTAATTAGTTAATTGCAACTGATAGATTTAAGTTTTATTGTTTATTTGGGAGGGTATTCAAGCCAACTCGACAAAGGCCATCATATATATACAAGGTCAAGTTTGGATTGAATATGAGGTAGAGTTTTGATATGAAGAGTGAAGGCGAAGTAAGAAGGAATTTTGATCAAGGATAGAATATCCAGACCGAGTTGCAAAATAATATTTAATCAGTGAGGATCCAGTTAAAGCTAGATTAGAGATCTGAATCTGCAAAGTCAGTTTCTTCTTTCAATCAGGTCAACTCATTGTTACTCTCTAACAATTGTAGCAGTGATCCAAATCTGTTAACAGAGTAGACTTAACAGTCTTTCATAAATCCTCTCACAAGGTGGCATTTCTATATTGAAGTGTTTGAAGACCTCTAAAAATGCCACTCCTAACAGGGTGATTAATTCCTCTAATAGGGTCACACCTAATAGTGTGTTTTGTAACCTTTAACATGGTTGGCTCCTAATAGGGCTCACTTCAGAAGAGTGAAAAATAGTAACTAGTTGCAATTGGTGGTTTTCCCAAATTGGGTTTCCACGTTAATTCTTGGTGTCATCTATGTACATGTTATTTTCTTTATGCTTTATGTTTCTACACTAAGTCACAAAAGCTACAAGGACAAAGGTAAAACATCTTGTTATATTGCAAAAGATTATGATAGTGATGAAGATGAAGATGAAATGGTTTACATTGCTATTAAGGATGAGTTCAATGAATTATGTAATGAAAGAGGAATCAAGAGACAAGTATCTGCCCCTGGTACACAATAACAAAATGGAATAGCAAAAAGAAGAAACATAATTGCATTTCTCAGTCTACAACAGAGGCAGAGTATGTTGCTACAACAGTGAATTGTTCAAATATCATATGGTTCAAACAACTATTGTCAGGTATGAAGGCGGAAATAAAAGATCCAGTTGTTATCTACTATGACAACACTAGTGCTATGAACATTTCAAAGAACCCTATGATGCATACTAAGACTAAGCATATTGCAATAAAGTATCATTTCTTGAGAGAATTGGTTCAGGACAAGGAAGTAATGTTGGAATATGTGAATACTAAAGAACAAATTGCAGACATATTCACAAAACCTTTACCTAAGGATTCATTCTTGTATCTTAGAGGAAAGCTAGGGGTGATTCCCCTAACTGAGGCTCACTAAAGCACAGATTAGTGATGCATCAACCGAGCTACAATGAAGATCTAACAAGTTGATGTAGATTGTCAGAGCTCATTGCATATGAATCAGTACATCATGTACATTACAACTTCATTGGATGGAGTCTTTGGCATTGGATCTCAAAGAGGGAGAGATTAATAATGAAATGCAAAATAAATTAGTATGTCACAAGGAGAAATTTTATCAGAAACAAAGATTGATGTAAGAAGGAGAAATTTGTACATCAGTGACTCTGAAGACATAGGGAGTTTTTTGGATGAGAATCAGAATGAAACTAAGGACATTATAAAATTTTATTCTTGTTTCTATTTCTATAAAATTCTTTGTATAATGACATGTTGTGTTACCATCAATGCCAAAGATGGAGATTGTTGAAGACAATTATTCAATTATGTATTGTCATTGATGTTACACAAATATAGTGATGTTACACAAATGTCTAAACCTAACCGAGCATAGTTAGTGTATGCCAAGCTCTCTCGAGCATTGAAGAAGACTTCAGTATCAACCAAGTGATTTTCTATATTAACCGAGCTCAAGCAATTAATGAAGGAAGTTATGTATTAATAGAGTTCACTCAGGCAATACAATAAGTTTAGTTTCAGATGAGTAATGGTCGGGCATCGAATGATTACAATATTTAACCGAGTTATGCATTTAGTGTCAGCTGACTGACAACAATTTACACTTTATGTTTAATTGGTTAATTGTAGCTGACAAATTTAAGTCTTATTGTTTATTTAGAAGGGTATTCAAGTCGACTTGACAAAGGTTATCATATATATACAAGGTCAAGTTTGGATTGAATACGAGGTAGAGTTTTGATATGAAGAGTGAAGTCGAAGTAAGAAGGAATTCTGATTAAGGACATAATATCTAGACCGAGTTGCAAAAGAATATTTGATCAGTGAGGATCCAGTTAAAGCCAAAATAGAGATCTAAATTTGCAAATTCAGTTGCTTCTTTCAATCAGGTCAACTCATTGTTACTCTCTAACAATTGTAGCATTGATCCAAATCTCTTAACAGAGTAGACTTAACAGTTTTTCATAAATCCTCTCACAAGATGACATTTCTACATTGAAGTGTTTGAAGACCTCTAACAAGGCCACTCCTAACAGGGTGATTAAATCCTCTAACAGGGTCACACCTAACAGTGTGTTTTGTAACCTTTAACAAGGTTGGATCCTAATAGGGCTCACTTCAGAAGAATGAAAAACAATAACTAGTTGCAATTGGTGGCTTTCCCAAATTGGGTTTCCACGTTAAATCTTGGTGTCATCTGTGCACATGTTATTTGATTTATGCTTTATGTTTCTTCACCAATTCACAAAAGCTACAAGGACAAAGGTAAGAAATCTTGTTATATTGCAAAAGATTTTGATAGTGATGAAGATGAAGATGAAATGGTTTACATTGCTATTAAGGGTGAGTTCAATGAATTATGTAATGAAAGAGGAATCAAGAGACAAGTATATGCCCCTGGTACACCATGACAAAATGGAATAGTAGAAAGAAGAAACAAAATTGCATTTCTCAGTCTACAGCAGAGGAAGAGTATATTGCTACAGTAGTGAATTGTTCAAATATCATACGGTTCAAACAACTGTTGTCAGGTATGAAGGAGAAATCAAAGATCCACTTGTTATCTACTGTGACAACACTAGTGTTGTTAACATTTCAAAGAACCCTTTGATGCATACTAAGACTAAGCATATTGCAATAAAGTATCATTTCTTGAGAGAATTGGTTCAGGACAAGGAAGTAAGGTTGGAATATGTGAATACTAAAGAACAAATTACAGACATATTCACAAAACCTTTACCCAAGGATGCATTATTGTATCTTAGAGGAAAGCTAGGGGTGTCCCCTAACTGAGGATCACTAAAGCATAGATTAGTGATGTATCAATCGAGCTACATTGAAGATCTAACAAGTTGATGCAGATTGTCAGAGCTTATTGCATATGAATCAGTACATTAGGTAAATTACAACTTCATTGGATGGAGTCTTTGGCATTGGATGTCAAAGAGGGAGAGATTATTGATGTCATGCCAAAGAAATCAGTATGTCAGAGGGAGAAATTTTATTAGAAACAAAGATTGATGTAAGAGGGAGAAATCTGTATATCAGTGACTGTGAAGACAAAAGGAGTTTTCTGGATGAGAATCAGAATGAAACTAAGGACATTATAAAATTTTATTCTTGTTTTCGTTGCTCTAAAATTCTTTGTATAATGACATGTTGTGTTGTCATCAATGCCAAAGAGGGAGATTGTTGAAGACAATTATTCAATTGTGTATTGTTATTGATGTTACACAAATGTCTAAACCTAACCGAGCATAGTCAGTGTATGCCAAGCTCTCTCGGGCATTGAAAAAGACTCCAGTATCAGCCAAGTGATTTTCTATATTAACCGAGCTCATTCGGTTAATGAAGGAAGTTCTGTATTAACCGAGTTCACTTGGGCAATACAGTAAGTTTAGTTTTAGCTGAGTAATGGTTGGGAATCAAAGGATTATAGTGTTAACCAAGTTATGTATTTAGTGTCAACCGACTGACAATAGTTTACACTTTATGTTTAATTGGTTAATTGTAGCCAACAGATTTAAGTTTTATTGTTTATTTGGAAGGGTATTCAAGCCAACTTGACAAAGGTTATCATATATATACAAGGTCAAGTTTGGATTGAATACAAGGTAGAGTTTTGATATGAAGAGTGGAGGCAAAGTAAGAAGGAATTCTGATTAGGGATAGAATATCCAGACCGAGATGCAAAATAATATTTGATCACTGAGGATCCAGTTAAAGCCAGAATAGAGATCTAAATCTGCAAATTCAGTTGCTTCTTTCAATCAGGTCAACTCATTGTTACTCTCTAACAATTGTAGGAGTGATCCAAATCTCTTAACATAGTAGACTTAACAGTCTTTCATAAATCCTCTCACAAGGTAGCATTTCTACATTGAAGTGTTTGAAGACCTCTAACAAGGCCACTCCTAACAGGGTGATTAAATCCTCTAACAGGGTCACACCTAACAATATGTTTTGTAACCTTTAACAGGGCTGGTTCCTAACATGGCTCACTTCAGAAGAGTGAAAAACAATAACTAGTTGTAATTGGTGGTTTTCCCAAATTGGGTTTCCACGTTAAATCTTGGTGTCATCTGTGTACATGCTATTTTCTTTATGCTTTATGCTCCTGCACTTAGTCACTAAAGGTTAATCACATTCAATATCTTAAGATTGCTTTGTTAACCAAGTAGCAACAAAATTTTATTAACTGGGCAGAGTGATAAGTTTGATTAAGACATCTAAGGGACTTGGATTTGTTTTTGTGGTAACTGATTCACCCCTCCCCTCTTAGTTACTCAACTCATTTCCAACACTCATCATCTACTATTTGGTGCTTGTAGCACACAATCTATTGTAATAAAATTCATCCCTTCAAAACTAACCTCAACATTCCCACAAGATTGACAATGTCTTTGAATTGATTCAAAGTTCACATAAAAAAAAATATTCCCCCTGCGTAGCCCATCTGTAGATTGTCATTTGCAACGCATGTCCCATTTTCTCTAATATTTCCTTGAAAAAAGAAAAACACTACCTTCAAAAATCCTAGTAGCGAATAGGAAAAAAGAAATTTATATTTTTTACTTCAGTTTAGTTCCAGAATTTTTGCAAGACTATAGTTTTTGACAAAATAATTTGCATGTGCGTAGTTTCCAAGGAGCAAACTAATGCTCAATAATCTATCAAAAACATTAGTCTCCTGCCTTAACGACAAAGACTAATAAAAAGACATAGACAAGTTCATCCTCAAATTAAACATTGTATCCAGAAGGGGGAACCTTTGAGACAACCAAAGTGATAAAAACAATAAAATGAAGTAATTGCAAGAGGACCAAAAAAATCATTGGCTCAAAAGCTGCCATGAATAATGTTGGACTACATTGAACTGCGCTACAATCAGTACTCAAGATCACTAATTTATTCCTGAAAGATGTTGCAGAATATTGTCCTTTCACTCCCATCAGTGCAATTTGGTGAACAAATAAATAAGGACATAAAATTTACCTGCTCTGTTCCACTGGTATCCGTTTATTTTTCAAGAGGTGAGACATGGATGAAAACTTTAGTTCGTATTGTAATAAGTCATAGCTATAAGATAGACATACACGATGACGAGTGGTTGCTACTGTGGGCTACCATCTGGAATCAAGAGGTGAGACGTGGATGAAAACTACTATTTGTAAAGGCACTTGAGTAAAGGTTTGATTAGTGGCTTCATGTTCATAATATAATTTACAGATTCATGATTTAACAAAACCTAATCTTAGTACCACAAATCCCAAAATTAAACAGGAAAAGAAAAGAAAAAATGTCACCTGAATTTGAATTTCAACAATAATAGTTATTAAAGATTTGTCAATTGCTTTATTAGGGACCCATATTTAATATGTTATGTGAAATTAAATTTTGATAGTGTTTTTAAAGCAATTCTAGAAATGTTGGGGTAGGATTTTAGTGAACTTAAATGTATAAGGGTGGTCTCTCGAGGCATTAGAATTAATAATAAGGTTGAAAGGCAAATATCACTTGACAAGTGTAGCTTTCACTGATGTTGAATAAAAACATACAGTGAAAACTTGGGCATGTATCGTGCAAAAGGACCCAATTGCCTACTAGAGTCTACTTCTGAGTTCCTACAAGCAGTTTTTTGCCTTATTGGCTTACCGGATAATTATGTTGTACGCATTTTATATTTAGGAACACAGTTGCATGGCTGCCTAGTGTGTACCTATATATTTGTATAGCCAATTGCCTCCTGAAGTCTGCTCTTGAGTTCTTTGCAACATTTTCTCTCCTTTCTTTGATTACCAGATAATTGTGTAATATACATTTTATATCCAGCAACATAGTTACATTGCCGCCCGATGTATACCTATATATTTGCATAGCCAATTGCTTTCTGGATTTTACCCTTGAGTTTGTAGCAGCAACTTCTCCTCCTTTCTGTTTACCAAACAATAGTGTAGTATGCATTTTGTATATGGTAACATAGTTGCATCACTGTCCCATGTGAACATATATATTTGCATAGCCAATTACATCTTGGAGTCTGCTCTAGCCTCTGGGGTTCCCAGAAGCAGTTTCTACCCTCTTTTGCCTACCAGAGAACCATGTCGTGTGAATTCTATATTCAGGAACATGGTTGAATCGTTGCCTGATGAGTATCTGTATGATTGAATAATCATTTTCTTTCTGGAATCTAATTTTAAGATCTTAGCAACAGTTTCTATCATTTCTTTGGTTACTACAGTCACATTATGTGCACTTTCTGTGTCTGCAAAAGTGTATACTAATTTTTGTCCAGAGAGTTGTCATGAGGTCAAAACTCAGAGATACACCAATTTTATACAATACTACCACCAATTCAAAATTCAAGAAGCTACTAATTTGATACAATATAGATTATGTGAAAAACCCCTTGTTTGCAAAGGTAGTTATCATTTGGAATCTCACTTAGGTCAATAGTGAATAAGGTGCGAGTTTGATACATTATTGGCCAAAGTGGTATGCTGGCTAGGAAGATGCCTAAATGCTCGCATTCATGTATAGATATGTATAGTTAGAATTAAAATTAAGATAAAATAGAGATAAAATTAAGTTAGAATTACAATTAAAATTGATATGATATTTTTTTATAATTATTTAACTCAAGGGTTTATTATATAAAAAATAATTTTATAAGATTATTTGTTTTTTAAATTTTAAAAATTATGAAATATAGACAAATATTTTAATAAATTATATTATTATACTAATCTTAATTAAAAATTATTTCAAGTTATTCCAATTATTTAAAAAAATTATACTATTATACTAATCTTAATAAAAAATTATTTCAAGTTATTCCAGTTATTTCATAATTCTCTCTCTATTTCTAAATATTTACCTTATTTCTCTCTTTATTAATAGTCTGGAAGACATTGATATTTAGACTGTGTATTTCAGAAACTGGAGTATACACAAGTCAAATAGAAAAATACAGGGTCGTGGTAAACCTTCTACCCACATAAATAACAATAAATGACATTACAAACTTTGTCTGTCCCTTTAATAAACAAGTTCTAAGTGTCATTAAAAACAATTTCTTCTATTCATATTGTGTATTTATCAATATAACTATTTGATTAAACATAGGGAAAAATTCAATGCCAATTAGGTCGAATAACATCCTTGCTCACAAAGCTTCCTAAGCTATGTAGATGGGTTGCAAATAAATTTAGTTAGGAAATTTACAATGTACAATTATACATGTACTTGTATCAATCAAAGAATGAAATTTTAACTAGGCTACCCAATATATAACTTTTAATATCTAATGAATGATAATTTTTTAAAACAACTACTCCATTCACAACCTTTCATTTACAATACCCTTTTCAAAATGATTGACCATGACATTATATTCAATTGTTTCATAATGATAGTAAGCATGTTTCACTCATTATGAAAACTAAAATTCTTCATTCAAATTTACATACAAATTTTAATTTTGATTCAATATGTCCCATTCAATATAATTATACGACTTGCACATATTGGGTGCAATGGAATTTGTTCACTCTCTTTTACTCACATTCTCATTTCACCATATTCTTCCCGTAAAAGCATTACACTATAGGCAGGAACTTTGACGATTGCGTCTCTTGTTTTTTAACACACTCGTGCCATACACTTCATCCCTATAATTTTTGTCTCTCCACATAATTATAATATTAATTTGAATGTATTAGAATGATTCAATTGCAAGTTTTGTTTCTTAAATTAATAATTTAATAAGATTGTATCAACTTTAAACATACTAATTTTTTATTAAAATAATTAATTAAAACAACAAACTAAATTTTTTTTAAATATCCTTTCAAAATTTTCAAAAGTATTTAATACAAAGATTTTAAAAGGTCATTTTATATCATTATAATTTTATTTTTAAAATCATATAAAAATAATTAATTTTGATTTCCTAATATATTGGCAATATATTTTTAAAATCAATACAAATAAACTATTACACTATGTTGCATATACTACAAAATAATTTAAATATAGAAATATTATCATCCACAAACATAATTAAGGTAAAGCACACATAGAGCTATCTATTTGGAATGTCATAAACTAGCACTTGCACCGAATGAGGTGCAAGGGTTACGCCAATAGAAAATTATATATTAATATGTTAGTGAGTATAATTTTATGTGTATACAAGATACATTAATTTAATTTACAATATAGTAATTTTTGTTAATTTAATTTTGATATAAAGTCTTAAGATTAAAATAATGACTTGTCTTCATACTATCATTTCTCTCTATGAATTTTGATTCATACTTTTAATGGTATATTTTGTTTGATTAACAACTTGACATTTTTACAGAGATTACAATAAAGGTGTGATTGTTATGCCACTTTTAATTTATGTTCTAATGTACTAAAATGTTTATGACATCTATCTATGATATTAATGAATTTGGTCCTTAAATTAGGATAAATTTCACAGTGTTAAGGAGGAATTGTTTTATAGTTTACATGTACCTAGTGAGTATATGTCAAGGTGTTGAAGAAGTTAGAGAGAAATGTTAATGCAAATAAATTTATAGCAAATGAAAAATGAATGCAATTTTATTTTGTATATTCACTATTATATGTCTTTTCTTTTCAGGTATGCAGCAAATAAAATACTTTGAATTCACAATTGGTATTTCAAACTTATTAATACACAATTAGAATATGGAAGTATTACAAAATAAATGTTGATAGAAATATTTTTGAATTACTTGTTGATCAGATATGAGAAGACTTCCATTCGATGTTGTATATGCTTGTCTTGTTTGATCATGAGAAGCCCATATGTGTGTGTGTGTGTGTGTGTGTGGAGACATGATAATGAATAAACATGTCTCCACGTGTGGAGACATGTCTCTCCATCAACATGTCTTTCACGATAACTAAGCATAAACAATAACTCGTACCAATTCATGTCTAATCGATCGGTGATTGTGTTTACATCAAACCAATACTAATCGGTGATTGTATATTAACTGATATCAATCGGTATCAATGCCAAATCAAACTGATACTAATCAATGATTATATATTAACTGACATCAATCGGTATCGATGCCAAATCAAACTGATACTAATCGGTGATTAGATAATAATGGAATCGATGTTTAGCATATCGATAATTAGATTTGATGTCATTCGCTCCTTTTAAAATAACAAACGAATAATTAGTTAATTATATTAATAATATGAGAATATATTAATATTAATTTTTCTCAATTATGAATGTACAAATATATATATATA
>MU227705.1:524410-549356 GCA_018584345.1 Thuja plicata | reverse complement strand
TGTTACTTGTGTCACTTGTGTTCATGTTATTTGTTTTATGCATATTAATCACTGTGAATGTTTACACAACAATATAAGGTTAATTCACCGAGTAACAGTAATATATATATTAAAGACATCTAAGGGACTTGTGGATTTATTTTTGTGGTAACTGATTCACCCCTCCCCTGTCAGTTACTCCATCCTTATTTCCAACACCAAGTACATAAATCCATAGGCACATACTCAGAGGTGAGTATACTAGCCGCACATGGGTTTAGAGCTTGTCTAGCTCCCCCTATGACCATGAAGGTCATTTATCTAGAAATGGAAGGTGCGTCCACTACGGATGCATCTACCACTTTGTCAACACCATCATCTTTCTTTACTTCAACCCAAATATTGCTTGAATCTTCTGTAGCTTTCAAAAACTTGACTTCTCCAGATTCTTCAAATAGTGACCCTTGAGACTTATTAGGTCTTTCTTGTCTTTGCGCTCTAGATCTGAAAAACCTTGAGATGTGTCCAACCTTGTTACAAGAGTGAAAAATGACTGGAGGCTTGTTGATATGAGTTACCATGCTGCACTGTTTAGTTGTGTGTCCATTGTAATTGCATATTTGACATGTAATGTTCAAAGAACTTTGTTGTGGTTGATTTCTCTGATTGTACTGAGTCTGACTTCTTTGATTTTGTTGTGTCTAATTTCTTTGATTTGATCTACAATGTATAGCTATATGACCAAATTTATTGCATGAATAACAATAGCTATTGAAAGGTCTTACCTCTTTACAATCTCTTGCTATATGTCCTTTCTTTTTATAGGAATAGCAAGTTCGGTTGACTGGCTTGCGTTCATCTTTAGGTGGTTCTGCTTTAGTGTGATTTTCAGTCTTCTTAGTTTCTGTAGATTCTTCTTGTGCTTTCTTTATTTCTTGCATTGCATTGATTTGAATTTGTGCTTCATTGTATCCAATACTAGTGGTATCACCTCTTATCTTCTGTGCATAAATATGTGATTGTATTAGATCAGAACTTGTGTGTAATTTGTCAATATGATTCTTGACTTCTGTCAACTCAGATTCTATCTTTTTCTTGATGTTCTCCAACTCCAAGATTTTCAAGTTTGCTTGCATAAGTTCTTCATCTAGTTGTTTGTTTTCTTTAGTCTTTTCTTCAAGAGCTGTCTAGTTATAAGTTATCTATTCATTCAAATCTTCAATTTGATCCTTCAGAGACATGTTTTCTTCATTAATCTTTTTGACCATTTTTCCCAAATCATTCATAGAATAATATTTAAATCTTTTCTTAGTTTCATGATGAATACTTGTGAACCATTGACTTTCAATTTTAGTTCATTTTATTTTTTCAGATCTATCAAGATCTTCAAGAGTTGCTTCAAGATTTTTCTTCAGATGTTTCACTTCTGTTGAATCCATGATCTCCTCAACTGGTTAAACTTATCTTAGAGGACCTGAGCTCTGATACCAATTGTTAAGAATGGGAACACTGAGAAGGGGGGGGTGAATCGGTGTTCAACAATTAATAATTATTCAGCAACTTGAAACTTAGCCCAATAGAATAGATAAAATAATTAATAAGCAAAGCACATGAACCATAACACGTAACACAAGATATGTTTACAGGGAAACCTTGGCCAGAGGAAAACCCCGGTGGGAGTTAGTACGCACAAATAATTGCACTAGTCTTATGAACTTGTTAGAGTTCCTTTTCCCTATTAGGAGAGTCATTACAATGCTGAGTACAATGACTCTGTTAGGAGTCTTACAAACCCTGTTAAAGGTGAATGGCACACTACCAGAGCACACTTCTCAATAAGAAGAAGGCTACAACCTTCTGATAACAGATACGTATAATATCTGAAAGGTGAACTGTTGCTTATGACATTGCTGTCTGATCAGTTCCTTTTGTGTGTTGATGCTCTAACCTATAGTAGATCTCTATCTCATACTAATTGAATACATACTGCTCTTCTATATATATCTTCTTCTATTTTCTAATAAATACAAAAATGCATGTCAAGTATATATACATGCTTTAATAGACGCGACCAAAACTAAGACTGAGTCGACCCAAATTCAACATACACAACGCTTCCAAATTAATTGGCTCAAGCGTGTTTACATGAATGATAATAAAATGATTACAAACTTATTACAATAGGCACATAGCCATTACAAAATAAATTAATACACGCTAAACAAAAACTGTAGTCGGCTCCATGCTTTGTTCTGCTGAACTGCCAGTGACACTTAGACTTGCTGTAACTTCACCATACTGACATATTTGAACATGCGCATAGAGACTTAGCATAAAAATGTATCCAAAAGCTTATATCCAAAGGCGCATACCATGACTCGATCATACTCACGTGCGCTGGTGCTCTAATCAACGGGTATATCTCTGTCTCTACTGTCTTCTATACTTAGCCAAATTATGATCTTCAAAGTTTATGAGTTGACTGTCAAAACTCCATATGACTTTGTTGCCATAATGAAAACACAAAACTAGTCATATAATTATAGTAAAGTCAACTTTCCAACAAAGAGATCTTCAAGATAAATCTCCATCTGATACTACTTGTGTTCACATATGAGTTGTACTTATTTATATCTTGGTCTGATATCATGTGTCAAAACATTATTTTTGCAAGGAATCTAGTGCAGTTATCTCATAGTCTAAATATAAGAGTCCTAATTAGAGTTTATTATTTCTATCAGAGAGATATTATTATCCATAATTACATTTAGTTTTAGAAAGAATGTTACTCTGCAGTTTGTAGAGATAAAGTTATAGATTTTATTCACATTGCTCTATGCACTATGCTTAACCCTTGTTATCCATGTTTTGCTATTCATTCTATATTACAGATTTTTAGATAGGATTCATAATTGTTCTTTATCAGATTCTTTATAAGCATTTGTTTATAAACATATAGTAGCATATATAAATATGTATATATATATATATATATATAACCTATTTGTGCATATAATATATTTACATATGTTTAGTGAAAATGCATAAAATAATGTATAAATATATTTGGATACTCATTCTTAAATTCTACCTGGCATTAGATAGTAAATCCTTTTCATTGCACACATTTGTCAGAAAAGACTGATAATAGGAATCAAAAGTGGTTACTTCAGGGACTCATGATCATATATCTATTTACAACATATTAATCATTCTACTGAATTTATCCCTTACCACCTATTTCTCATAATATTCGCGTCCCAAATGTTCTATATCAACTTCTTCGCCATAAAACCTACTTAACTAAAAAGATACTTAATCAACAAAAAGATTATAACAATATTATAAATGGAATAAGTATGTGTTACTTGTTGTATGTTCAGTTAAAAGACCTCTATTATGACAAACTATGAGCTGTTATTTTCCTCCTTAACTTTTTTAAGAATCATAATTTCCTCATCTTTATCCTCTTCTTGCCTCTTGCATCCTTTTATGATTGGACCCTTGCTTAACCAACCCTTTTGATGAAGATTGGTGGGTCTTTCTGTAAATGTTCCAAATTAATTTTTTTGGGAAATGGGGGAATGTTAAAGCCTTCCGCTTCAAAGTAATGGGAAAGCCAATTTGGGTCAGAGGAAATCCTAACATGTTTTCATAACAATAGAAAATGAAGATTTCACTTTATCTCCCCCCCAATGGTTATCAAAGACTTCAGAATCTTTAAACATTAGACATGGTCTACGGGGCAACTTATGATCATGTTTGATACTTCCTATAACATCCCTCATATAATCTTCAGGGAATGGTACCATTTGTCTGAAATTGATGCTATTTACCACTGCTTCCAAGCCTCCTAAGATTTTATCTATGAAGATCTTCCTACACAGTCCTATAGTCTCATCCTTACTATATCCTGCCCTGAGTAAACATGAGATGAGAACTCCTACAATCTCACCATTAGTTCGTAGCGTGAAGCTATGGTCAAAGTATGAATCTCCTACCACTATTTCAATCACCCTTCTAGTCATGTCATCCATAGGTTTTAAAATTTTGTTCCATCTCTCTAGTGTTATCTTACCTCAAAATGCCATATCCCTTTTATTTTTTACATGAAAGGTTTTGACATTGGTATAAATTGTCTTTAATAAAAATCGCTCATACTAGTCTAAAACCATAAAATAAAACAACATAGATTATAAACATAATTTACTAAACCAAATACCTTCTACCTTCCTAATTAAAGTTGAGCCAGACATTTTGCAAATGACTCTTCTTTTTGTTTATAAAGATTAGGTGTGACTTCAAAAAAATTATATTCTTATTAATTTTGTGGTAGCTGATTATGCCGCTTTTTTAACCCTATTAATTACATAATGAATACATGTTTTCTTAAATATATTTATTAATGTGCTCCTCGATTGTGAGTATTAAATATGATGGGAAGTTGTGGCGTATCGTTTCATGATTTTACCACATGAATCTTTGCAGGATTTTATTGTCGTAATTCCTCCCTTAAAGTAAAAGACTTTATTTTAAAATGGTTGCCTCAGTTCCCGATAATCTCATAATTACTTTACTTAATTACTGTTGTTTCTAATTTAATCATCGCTTATACTAGGTATGTTTAATTTCTATAATTACCAGTCAATTTTGATTTATAAACTAGATTTTATCTTAAAGACCTATTAAGCTGATCTATTAGCAGATGTCATATAAAGAGGAAAACATAAATCCATATATAGCTCTATACTCATGTATATAGACATACCTATATATGAATATATGAAATGAATTGCATATATCAATATATATTTATATCTTATATATTCATATATGAATATATATCTTCGCTTTATATTTGAACATAAATAAATACCTTTTTTCAAATTCTAGAATTGTTGCTAGAGAGAAAACATTAATACAAGAGTGAAATTATACCTTCTTTAATTAATATCATTCTTCTTCATACATTTCATCACAATGGATATTGAGTCCTACTTCATCTTCTAATACAAATTTATCAAACCAGTTTGGTTCACAGGTATTCTTGATATGCATAAAAATAAATAAGAAATTCTTCTTATAGCTGGCATTTCTTCAATGTTTCTATCCCTCTCTTCAACCATAAAAATAGGAAAATATGGTATTTTCCTAACGTTTTTGATAAAATGTTGGTAATCTCTCAGTTTTGGAATAGTTAAATCTTCTCTGATACTTGAGATCACCTTGTTCAAATCTATAAGATATTTATTTTGAATAATTCTCTGCATAGCCTTCCAATAGCCTATAAATCGGGATCAACTTGTAAGGCCGAGGCTATGAACATAGCTAGGATATCTAAATTCACCCGATGACTATTGTCATTTTCAATAAATTCACTTCCTAAGATAATGAAGACAACCCTTACAGTTATATCATAAGTTGTTATCATCATTTTCTTGATTCTTTTCATGGTAATTTTACCATCAAAGGCTATTTGAGATTTCAAACATCTAAGTTTAATTGCAGTAGCCATTGAACCCCTGGTTAATAGCCTTACCCCGTTTAATACTAGACTCCTATTTATAACCTAGTGGGTAGTATAATCGTAAGAGTTATTAGTAGATACTGAATTTGAATCGTTTTACCTTCTCCCTCTTTCACGTTTCAAATTCTTAAAGACATCTCTATTCTAGATAATTAATTTTTTTTATATTTACATACTAATACCAAAACTATATAAATTTGTCTTTTATTCTTTATCCTTTATATTTTTAACATTCCTTAACCACATCCATATTATTCTATCGACAAGAATGTTTGGAAGTGTAAAGTGCTAAGAAAATTAAAGGACATTACATGTCCTACACAAACCTTTGATTTTTGCTAAATTATGCGCCTGCTCTGGAGCCCTAAATACTACCCTCATCTATAATCTCTTGTTAGAGTCATCTATGATCTCTTCAGTTCTGCCTTCTACACCTTTATTGGCTAGAGAATTGGCCATTTGATTTCCCTCTCTATAAATATGGTTGGTTGTGTAATGCTTGAATAATGATAATAAATTCATTCCTCTCTTAACTAACCCATTAAGTTTCCAGTTTTGAGTGTTTCCTGTTCTAATGGCGTTAATAATCAAGGAAGAATCACCTTCTATTTCAATATTGTCTAATTTTAGTTTTTTGCATAACAATAATCCTTCTACCAGAGCATTGCATTCAACCTCATTATTTTTTGTAATTCCTAAGAATGAGGCTTTGCATGTGATCAATTTGCCTGACCAGTCATGAATGCAACACCCTATGCCCGCCCTTCCTGGTTTACCTTTAGAAGCATAATCAAAGTTAAGTTTGAATCATCCAACAAATGGGGTTTCCATAAACATTTACGTCTCATAGCTTCCTTGTCAACACCTTGTTGACCTACAAAGGGAGGAATTTTTAACCCATACCAAAGTTTCCTTAATTTCTCATCTTCTTGAGTGAACACCATATACTTTCTCCTAGCCATGTTACGATGATTCACTACCTCTACTATACATGCTTCTATTTTGTTTAAAAGTTGATCTAGGTCTAGTTTCTTATCCTTGAAGATTCTTCTGTTTCTTTCCTTCCATAATTCCCATATAAGTATGGAAGGAGCAATATTTCATATCTTTCCAAACATGCCAAAGTCCATCTTTCTAGGCCAACTTATAAGGGTATCCATCAATTTGTTAGGGAAGGCAGTTTTCCACGTTAACTTGTTGGCCAGCCAGGGCCAACAATTATGCGAATAGTCACAATTTGTGAAAAGGTAATCAACAAATTCACACTCTATTTCACATAAAACACATCTTGATGGCCCATAATAACCAATTTTCTGGAACCACTCGACAATCAAAATTCTATGTTGTACTGCAACCCATGTAAACATACCATCCTTAGACAGACAATATTTGTTCCAGCATAAGTCCATTAGTAATGTGGTTTGAGTTTGTCCTTTATTGGAGAGAGTATCATAATGACACTTGGTATTATACTCCCCATTCTTGGATTTAGCCCAGATAATTCTATCTAGGTCATTAGAGGGGTTAATTTTCCTACTGCTTAAGGTTTTATCCACTTCATTCCTGAATGTTGCCGACAGTCCATAGTTGTCGAAGGATTTCCATTTCCATCCTAGAGCTGAATTATTATCTACAAACTCTAAATAATCCTTCACATATATACCCATGTCACATTTTATACGTTCTATGGTTGGTTCGTCATTTAGAATGGTTCTTAGAGGTGGACAAGCATCCCATGAATCTTCCCAAAAGAGAGCCTTACCACCATTACCTATATCCCAAGTGATATGTTCTGAGATAGCTGCCCTACACTCTACTATAAAATTCCAAATTCTTGATCCTTTAAGAGGAAGGTAGTGTCTAAAAATACTTAAGGGGTCCCTGTCATCTAAGTATTTATATCTTAGGATTTTAACCCATTAAACCTATGGGTATTTACACATCTTCCATACCATTTTAGTGCCTAAAGCTATATTCTATTGTTTAATATTTTTAACATTTAAACCACCTTCCTCCATTGGTTTACAGATCTTATCCCAAGCAATCAACACTAGTCTTTTCTTATCATTTGATCCTTGCCAAAAAAAATCCTTGGTTTTTTATTAATTTCCTTCTCTATGCCTTTATGTAGACTAAGGAAAATCATTTGATAGATAGGGATAGCAGAAAGGAAGAATTTGATCATAATTGTTTTACCAACATTAGTTAGCCACTTTTCTTTCCACGACTCTGCCTTTTTATCAATATTTTTAAACACATTATCCCATAAATTAGTTGACCTATTACCCTTATCTAAAGGAAGCCCTAAATATTTGAATGGAAGCTCCCCTGTGTTGAATTCCAAGATCCTACATATATTCTATTGTATACAATTTGGTGTATTTAAAAAAATAATCTCATATTTACCTTTATTTATCTATTGTCCAGAAGCTTTTGAATACAAATTTAGAACATTTTTTATTGCTTTAGCTTCTGATATATTAGCATGTAGACCTTAGGGAAAGACATATTGTCAATTAGTGTCAAAATAGTTAGTCAATCAGTGTTGCCTGAGTATTCAGTGTTGACCGAGTATATAGTGTCGCTCAAGTGTTCAGCATCACCCGAGTGTTCAACATCACCCGAGTGACAGTTTATCACCCGAGTAGTCTTTTGGACCCGAGTGACAGTTTGAATCCAACTTTGCATATTTTTTTAAATATAATTTTGTTTATTGCAAGCCGACTTACAGATTTATTTGTCGAATAAAATGTATATGTAAGATAGTTTGTTTTATCCAACATGTAGATAAGGAATATGATTATGTGAAGAGTATGTATGCATAAGGCATGCGAATGACAGTTTGATTTAAGTGCAGAAGTATTCAGGACAACAAAGTCTCATAAATCACATTTAGGTGATCAGTTATATTCAAAAGGATCTTATTCAGCAATCACAGTTGCATAGAGAAAATCATCAATGGGTTCATTCTCACAGGTGGATCAACAAAATCCTTTAACAAGGTGGACCTAATAGTCCTCTCTTTAAATATCTTAACCGAAGTGCATTACTTATTGTATTGTACAAAATCCTTTAACAAGGTGGACCTAATAGTCCTTTCTATGCTCCTAACATGGCAGACCATTAGAAGTGGTCATTGTAAGCTCTAACAGGCTAAATTTATACTGCAGTACTAAATCTTGTAGGTATCATCCCCACCCTAGTTTTACTTTCTTTTGGAAGGTTTTTGGGCAACCAAATATTGTGTTACGTGTTCTACCTGATTCTTTAATTTCAAGTTATATGCATGCAAACAAATAAGTTAATCTAATTGTGGATTAAAAGGATTAAGTTTTATTGGTTCCTGATTCACCCCCCCTCTCAGTCACTGGGCACATCATATAATTCCAACAATTGGTATCAGAGCGGTGGTTCTCTTGTCAGAAGTTTAACAACTTGAGAAAAGATCAGAGGATATGGAAACCTATAGACTAGAGAACGCCATTGAGAATGAAAAGACATATCTTAAAGTGGCCATGGATTAGATCATAATACTTAAGGAGCAGCTCTCTCTTTCCCTGAAGAGAAGAAAAGAATTAGTAGTGTAGATGAATGACAAGAACTATATAGAAGAAAGAATTGAAGAATTCTGCAAAGACAAAAGCTCAGAAGAAGCTGATGCAACCATTAAAGACTTGCTTGCAAAGAATCTCACTTTACATGAAGAAGTCAGAAAGTTGAAAAGAGAATTGGAAGTTCACTCAATCAGAATGTGTGAAGTCGTGGAGCTAAAGAACAAAGCAGAAGATGACAAAAATATAGCACAAGAAGATAAAAGACTGCTGAGTACAAGATTAGGAGAAAAAGAAAAAGAAATCCAACACTTGTCACTTCAGCAAGCTGATTTGGTAAGTCAGGTCAACAATGCAACACAGGAAGTTGTCAATCTAAGAACATAAAATGAAAGACTACAGAATGATCTCAATACTGAAAAGAAAACAAATGAAAGTATGACGAATTCACAAACTAGCATAGATCAGGCTACATAAATCAGAGATCATGGACATACTAGATTAGGTTATACTGAACAAGGTGAATCCTCACAACAAGGGGCTCAAAGGAACAACAAACCTACATACAATTATTGTGGTAATTTGGGGCACACATCAAATAAATGTTGGAGCAATGGAAAGTCAAAATTTAATGGTAAATGCTACATTTGCAACAAACATGGACATAGAGAAAGTGAATGTAAAGAGAAACCTAAGTTTGAAGGGAAATGTTACAAATGCAACAAACAAGGTCATAAATCTTCCGAGTGCAAAACTAAGAAATGGAATCTTGCTGAACAATTAGCCAAGGCAATTTTTGGTTGGGATTACAACACTTGGTATAGATGTTGTCACTGTGGTGAATATGGACACATTGGTGAAAATTGTATGAAGACTTGCTTCAGAAAAAGAGATCCTACTAAAAGATGTTATGTGTGAAAGCAACTCGGTCATCTAAGCAAGAATTGTATGAACAGAGAAAAAGTTGATACTGGTTTTGAGAATGGTAAAGCCAAATTCTCCAAAATCATAACTTAGATGAGCAAGAAATAGGTAAGGAAATCCTTAGAAAATTTAGATCAAAGCAATCAAGGATCCAATGACACCCTAAACAGTGAGATGGGTGGAACTATCATTATAGAATAGGAAAGTAAGGAGATGATTGGAACTATGCAATACAAGCCATCCTACATCAGTTCCAGATAAGCAATACAGTCCATATCTTCATATTGATGCATGAGGACATATTATAGTTCAACCTGAGTTAGAATGTTAGTTACACCCGAGTCACTCTAGCTCACCCAAGCTGAGTAGGGCAATAGTGATAAATGGAAAGTTAGTTTCACCCAAGCTTCCGAGTGAATCTTGGAGAAACACCCAAGTCACGCCAGCTACTATGTACAGAGCATTTAATGAAATACTCTAACGGTTGAAAATCTCTTAAGAATGAAGGATTGTAAATAGTATTGCTTACAAAGCTTTCAGTTTACAAGTCAATGCAGAGCCCTTAGCAATTTAGTGCGAATTCATGATTGAAAGCAGAGTTTGAGCATTTCGTCCGAGCAGTATGTCATCCACTTCCAACAGCAAGGTCAAGAAAGGTTCAGAGATGATAGTAAGGAATGCATTTTATGATCTTCTAGTGTTCAAGCTTCATCCAATAGTTGTAGAGGAGATAGACCCGATGAGAGCTCATTCCCTGATTCCTCCAAGAGTGTTACTGGTTAACGACATTCACAACTTCTATCACTGCAACATACATGAGTTTACAACTAGTGAGATGAATCAAGCATATGATAAATTATGTACCGATAGGAATCTGAAGCCCGAGCATAAGCACCTCGAAACCAAGGGTTTAACACACATCATGCATATGTTGAGGGACTTTCAAAAAAAATGGATGAGATATGTTCTTATTCATGTCACGACACGCAACTATGGTTGGATCATCCTGTGAAGATCACTAAGAGGATAATTCACCTTGTCACTGGGTTCCCTATGCTAGACAAGCCAAAAGCTACCAAAACCCTAACTAGGGATGAACCAGTTGAGTTAACTCTTGCCAAGTGGGATGGCAGAGGCATGAGACTTAACAGAGTAACTGATATAGAGATGAAATTTGGCATTCATGTCATAGCCCACAAAATATACAGCTCAAGTAGACCCAACAGTGTTGCATGCAAAGCTGTTGACCTAGCATACAAAGTAGTAAAGAAAAATCTGGTATTTGACCTAGCAGAACTACAACTCACTCAGTTGAGAAAGAATATGGAGAGCATCCGAGTATCCAAAAACAATTCATGTAAGTTTGGCTCTCTTCTAATCTGCATACTCTTTTATGTTGAGAAGTTCTTTCCCTCCAAAGGAACAGTAGCATGGAAGAAGGGTAGACCAATTATCCATCAAATTAAGGAATTCATAGCTGAGATGGGAGATAACTTTGATAACATTATGGATGGATACTTTGAGAGTTTCAAACAGAAGATGTAGAGTAGATATAGAATTCCCAAGCAACTAGTTGAGAAGTACAAAGATGAAATCTATTTTCTAGTTGATTGTGATAAGGTTTACATACAAGAAGTAAAGCCTAGGGTTGCATGGGTACAACCCCTACCATATGAAGTTAACAATGATGACCAGAAATATCTCATAGAGGCTCTTGTGAATGAACTTGTCAATCCAAATGCACCTTACTTTGGAACATATGAGGAAGCAAAGAGCAGGATATATTTGGAGATTGAGATTCCTAAGATATTGAAAAGAGGAAGAAAGAGACTTGATACATTCAAGAATAGGTATGGAAAGACCTCCGACTCTCCTGTCATCTCTGAGAGTAAAGAGGACACAGTTAAAACAAAGGATACAGTCAAGATAGAGGAAGTTGAATATGAAAAGGAAGATATTGATATTAAACCTCCACAAAAGAAGAGTAAGACAACACCTAGACAAAAAAAGGAAAAATGCACTACTCCTGTTGTCACCCTAAGGAGATCAAGGAGAAACTTATACTAAGTGATGATGAGGATGATGATGAAGAAGATACTATGGTCTTCGCTAAACCAACACCCACACTTGATCAGAAGATTAAAGACCTTAAAGAAGGAAGATCCATGAGTTCTTTGAAGTCACTGAATTATGCTTCTAGGTTAGAAGAAGGAAAAAAGAAGATTGAGCAAGAAGTGGTGGAGAAGATGGCAAAGTGGAAATATGACCCTTCCGAGTTGAAGATTTATATGAATGAAGACCTATTTAAGGAAGTATCTATTCCCTGGAAGAATGCATTACAAACTGAAAAATATATAAGGGAAGAGACATTGAAGCAAGTCATGCCAGCAATGAAATACAAAGAAGTAAAAGAGGCCTTGAGCAAATATGAGAATAATCACACCCCCAGATTAAGGGCATTTCAAATATTGAACAAAAATATAGAATATGTAGCTCAGCATGCCACAATAGTGTGGAAATCAATATTTGAGATAGAAGAAGGCAATGTGAAGGAAGAAGTACCGAGTACAGACCCTCCAACACAGGGAAATGCTGATACACTACCTGAGGTACAGACTATTGAAGAGTCCAATGCAGATCAGATTGTAGTTGAGGTAATGGCATCACTACCCCAATCTCCTATACACAATATTGTACCTCTGAGCAAAGACAAGGTTACAAAATCTACATCTAAACATACAAAGACCAAGCAACAGGCTCCTCTTACTACTGAGACATGCACATCCGAGTCACAGAAAGGCAAGGTAGATATTTCTATTGCTAATATTGATTCGTCAATAAATATTGATCCAACAATTGGTACTGTAAAGGTCAATGACCTAATTGGATTGAATACTAAAGCAAAGGATGAGGTAGGTAAAGGTAAGGAAATTGTTCCTTCACCGAGTCCTAAGACAAAGACAATAATTAATGATGAGATATGTCTAGATAAAGAAATTGTGATTCCTAATTGGGATCTATCCAACCTATCTTTAGAGAAAATGGATATTTTGGGAGAATTGTGGAAGAACAAAGCCACACAACAAAAGCTCTAAAAGGAAAGACAAAGGAAGAAAGTACTTGAATATGTCAAAGGCATATTTGTAGATGCATTGCAGATTATATTCAATGAGAGTGACTCAATAATGGACCAACTTGTTGACATTGTCCACAAGTTCAACACATATATGAATGGTCAGGAGAAGTTACTTGAGAAGGCAGATAAGAAATTTGAGAACAAGGTTCTAGAGAACATTGCAAGCAAGATTGCAATTAACTAGGTGCAACTTACAAAGATGATCAACACTCTAGAAACCACTGTGAAAAATGTGGTAGCACTATTTGTAAAGTTGAGTGACTCCTCTAACTTTACTATGGAAATCAAGAACAAGTCAGTAAAGATTGATGCAGACATGAAGGAAAGTGCAAGACAATTAGCACTTGACCCGAGCACCAGTTTTGCTCACTTCATGAAAATCAAGTATCTTACTGATCTACATGCTAAAGTTGAGAGAAGAAGAAAGGACCAGAGAATCTCTTACAACAATCCATAGCCAAATTCTACCACACATGGATGGAATACAGAAACACATAACACATGCTAAGACACTCATTCATGAAAACAACTTCTTAGTTGCCGAGCTTATGATAGAGTTGTCTGCAGAGATACAAGTTGAATTGCACATCATGAAGGTGCTACAGGACAATTGGGACAACACTCTGTCTCAAAATTTGAAGGTACATAGTGATTTCCTATCCTACTTCGGGATAACATTGTAGATATCACTTTTTGGCATTCCTATCAAAAAAAAGGGGGAAATATCATTATATTGTAATAAAGAGAACATATGTACAGTGAATATATATATTTTTGAAAAACACAAAAAATAGAGTCAGTTGAACCCGAGCAGCAAAAGCAGTGTCGAAAACCGAGCAGACAGAAAGGGGGAGTTTTGACATATTAGATACATAATTCAATGATAAGTGTTTTTGTCACTAATGCCAAAGGGGGAGATTGTAGACCTTATGGAAAGACATATTGTCAATTAGTGTAAAAACACTTAGTCATTCAGTGTTGCCCGAGTATTCAGTGTTGACCAAGTATACAGTGTCGCCCGAGTGTTCAACATCGCCCGAGTGTTCAGCATCACCGGAGTGTTCAACATCGCCCGAGTGACAGTTTATCACCCAAGTAGTCTTTTGGACCCGAGTGACAATTTGAAGCCGACTTTGCATATATTGTTAAAAATAATTTTGTTTATTGCAAGCTGACTTACAGAGTTATTTGTTGGATAAATATATATATGTAAGATAGTTTGTTTTATCCAACATGTAGATAAGGAATATGATTATGTGAAGAGTATGTATGCATAAGGCATGCAAATGGAAGTTTGATTTAAGTGCAGAAGTATTCAGGACAACAGAGTCTCATCTATCACATTCAGGTGATCAGTTATATTCAAAAGGATCTTATTCAACAATCACAGTTGCATAGAGAAGATCATCAACTGGTTCATTCTCACAAGTGGATCAGAAAAATCCTTTAACAAGGTGGACCTAACAGTCCTTTATTTAAATCTCTTAACCGAGTTGCATTACTTATTGTATTGTACAAAATCCTTTAACAAGGTGGACCTAACAATCCTTTCTATGCTCCTAATAGGGCAGACCATTAGAAGTGGTCATTGTAAGCTCTAACAGGCTAAATTTATACTAAAGTACTAAATCTTGTGGGTATCATCCCCACCCCAGTTTTACTTTCTTTTGGAAGGTTTCTGGGTAACCAAATATTATTTTATGTGTTCTATCTGATTCTTTACTTTCAAGTTATATGCATGCAAACAAATAAGTTAATCTAATTGTGGATTAAAAGGATTAAGTTTTATTGGTTCCTGATTCACCCCCCCTCTCAGTCACTAGGCACATCATATAATTCCAACATAGCCTTCCCAAAAATAAGGTTATCATCAACAAATTGTTGATGAGTACAAGCTTCCAATTCTTCAGTGATCTTGATTCCTGATATTAAGTTATCATTTTAGCCTTGGTTAGGGTTCTGCCTAGAGCTTCTGCCATAATAACAAAAATCAAGGGTGACAAGGGTGTTGGAAATGAGTTGAGTAACTGAGAGGAGAGGGGTGAATCAGTTACCACAAAAACAAATCCAAGTCCCTTAGGTGTCTTAATCAAACTTATCACTGTTACTCGATTAACAAAGATAATATGTTGTAACTTGGTTAACAAAGAAATCTTAAGATATTAACTGTGATTATCCTTTAGTGATTAAGTCTAGAAACATAAAGCACAAAGCAAATAACATGTACACAAATGACACCAAGATTTAACATGGAAACCCAATTTGGGAAAACCACCAATTGCAAATAGTTACTGTTTTTCACTCTTCTGAAGTGAGCCCTGTCAGGAGCCAACCCTGTTAAAGGTTACAAAACACAATGTTAGGTGTGACGCTTTTAGAGGATTTAATCACCCTATTATGAGTGGCCTTTTTAGAGGTCTTCAAACACTTCAATGTAGAAATGCCACCTTGTGAGAGGATTTATGAAAGACTGTTAAGTCTACTATGTAAAGAGATTTGGATCACTGCTACAATTGTTAGAGAGTAACAATGGATTGACCTATTTGATGAAGCAACTGTCTTTGCTGATTCAAATCTCTGCTCTGGCTTTAAACTGGATCCTCACTGATCAAACATTCTATTGCAGCTCGGTCTGGATATTTTGTCCTTAATTAGAATTCCCTCTTATTTCGACTTTACTCTTCATATCAAAAACTCATGCATTCAATCCAAAATTGACCTTGTATATATATGAAAAGCCTTGTCAAGTCAGCTTGAATAACCTTCCAAATAAACAATAAAACTTAATTCTATCGGCTACATATAACCAATTAAACATAAAGTGTAAACTGTTGTTATTCGGCTGACACTAAACGCATAATTTGGTTAACACTGTAATCCTTCAATGGCCGACCGTTATTGTATTGCCCGAGTGAACTCGGTTAGAACTGAAAATCACTTTGGTCTTCTTCAATGCTCGAGAGAGCTTGGCATACACTGACTATGCTCAGTTTAGTATAGACATTTATGTAACATCACTACATTTGTGTATACATCAATGACAATACACAATTGAATAATTGTCTTCAACAAAGGGATCCCCTTGTTGAATTCCTTGTGTTATATTAAAAAAACCAGTTGGGTTTCCGTTAACCACTACAGACATCTTTGGTCCAGAGATACATTCAAATATAAGGTTGATCCATTGTTTAGAGAAATCAAAGGACTCTAAGCATTTGCATAAAAATCTCCAATCCACCTTATCGTAAGCCTTTTTTATGTCTAATTTTATAAGCATGTTGAGAAAATTATTATGTTGGATAGTATGGATGGCTTCTTGTGCGATAATAACCCCATCTAAAATAGATCATCCAGGAACAAAACCAGATTGTTATTCTTAAATTAGCAAAGGAAGAAACTTTTTTAACCTACTAGCTAATGTTTTAGTTAGTAGTTTATATAGCGTATTACAAAGAGAAATGGGCCTATAATCAACAAAGCCTTCAGGGTTTGAGCTTTTAGGAATTAATTCTATGAACGTGTTGTTAATTTCTTGGAGTATTCATCCTGAATTTCTCATGCCCTCTAAAGCATAGACAACCTCATCGCCAATAAAACTCCAACAATGTTGGTAAAAGAAGGTAGGAAGTCAATCTGGCCCATGAGATTTATCATGATGGAGATGTTTTAAAGCAGTCTCTACTTCTTCTTTAGTAAATTTTGCATTAAGTATCTTGTTTTGTTCCTTAGTTATAATACAAGGGATGTTATTCAATATTTCATTTTGAGTCAGTCTTTCTGAACCATCTAAGTTATTCAAAATATCTTCAAAGTGATTGACTACTTCTAACGCTATATTCTCAGGGTCCTCAATTATAGTTCCATCATTTTTCTTAATACTTGTGATTTTGTTGATATTATGCTTAGCCTTAGAACTATTATAGAAAAATTTAGTATTTTTTTATCTCCTTCTGCTAACCATACTTCTCTGGATCTCTGTTTCTAGTATGATTCTTCTTTTGCCAATATATCTTCATAGCTATTTAACAACTTTTTTCTTCAGTGAAAGTCTCTATATTCATCCCATCTATGATGATTTCCTCATTAATTTTTTCTAAATCTTTCTCTATTGTTTCCTTGGTTTCAAACATATTTCCATAACGTGCTTTGTTTCTTTCAATTAATCTTTGTTTAATATGTTTTAGTTTTGCATTTAGTATAAAGGTTTTTGAGCCTTTGAAGCTTTTTTCATTCCACCATTCTTCTATCTTTAGCAAACATTTTTCATATTTAACCCACATCTTTTCGAATTTAAAGGGGTTCTTTTTAGGTGCCAAGTCTTCTTCTAAGATTAAAATAATTGGATTAATGATCAGATCTAGAATGTGCTATGATATTTGACTTAAAGCTAAGATTAAATCTGGATAAATCACCAATATAAAAAAACCTATCTAGTTTTTCAGTAATAAGTTTAGTATCTATCCTTCTATTTGACCATGTAAATGTTCCATTATCCAAGGGGATATCCATACCGTTAATTAATTGTATCCATTCTTTAAATGCTTTCATTGTCTGAGTAATACTCTTTGATCCACCTGATTTCTCTCTAATATCTAAGATAGCATTGAAATCCCCACCCAAGAAAAAGTTCTTATCTGGAAAGCTTTTGAGGAAGGTCTCAATTTCTTTCCAAACTATCTTTTTTCATGAAGGAATTTAGGACCATATATGTTAATTATGATAAATTCCAGGTTGCTTCTAAAGTTTCTAACCTTAGCTGCCATCCAATGTGAATTGGAGGCAATGGGGTCTAAAGAGATAAACCTAGGATTCCATATAAAGGCTAATCCTCCCGAAGCGGCATATGAATCTTCACCTATTACTTCCCATATTCCTAGCTTCTTATTAAGATTTTTATAACCATCTTGTCCTAATTTAGATTCTTTTATTAAGAATAAATGTGCCTCTAAAGAGGATAAACTCCTTTTGAGGGGGTGTTGTTTGTTAGGGGCGTTTAATCCCCTAACATTCCATGATATTATTTTCATGGCGCCTTGGGAAGGATCTTCCCCTTCCCTGCATTCAGAATTGTAGTTATTTTAACTTGACTAGAGGCTAACCCATCTTTTTGTCTTAATTCTATGTGAGATTTTCTACCTGTTTTGAGAGATTGTTTTGGGTAATTTCGATACATTTTACCATCAGAAGAAATAGATAAACCTAACTTCCTATCCCAGTTAGATTCCAACTCAGAAATCATAAGTGGATCCACTCTGGCTTCCTCATGACTCATTGATTCCATTACTCTTAGGATTAATAAGTCCTTTGAATCCTGATTTAATCCAAGAAATTCATTAATTTCATCTATCTCCTCATTATTGATATTTTCACTTATATTATTGCCCTCATATTTATTTAAATCATCATTTCTCCTGACTTGAATAATATAATTACCAGTCCCATCTACATCCTTTATGCAGGGTGCATAGTATTTAAAGGTTTAGGATTATGAATAACCTCCTTGTTGCCTTTGTGTCCATCTTTATAATTATTGCCTATGTTTGAGGGAATGATGATAGATTCTGATAGATCTCTGTTTGGAGATTCCATTTCATCCTTATCATTTTGGTATAATAGAACATTTGAAAGTGTTATATTGTTGTCTAATCCCATTTTTTTTATAAATATATTTTTTTGTGTATCAACTTCTTCTATATCACTTATCTCATCATCAGATGACTCCAAAAAATCCTCATACTCCATCATCAAATCAGAACAAGGCTCCATGTCTTGATAGTTTGTATGTTTCTATTTTTTAGGGTGGACCACTTTAGGTGCTTTTTTCGGTGGGCAAATTGTCTTCCCAGAATTACTATCTATAGATATCATATGCATATATTTTTAAATCTTTAGATTCCTCTATATCTTTTAGAAGTGATTTTGGATATTTATTGTTGTCTACTATATGCTCATTTTTATTACCTATTGTTTCTGAAGTTAATTTATTTCGTCCAATCATATTTTTGAGAGCATTTGAAGTACCTAATTTTGAAACCTGGGGTTTACGAAGGTTATTCCTAGTCTCCTCACCTTGTTGAGAAAATTTATCAGTGATAAAGAAACCACCATTATCCATAAAAAAGGATACACCAGGAAGGGTTTCCTTAAAGATCGGGAAGCTAGGATATCTACGGATTTCCCCATCTTCAAAAAGGAGAAGAGAAGAATTTGGGGCAGAGGATAATATTTGATTTTGATTAAAGAAATTTTGAAGGTTTGTCGTATTTTCAATTATACTATGATCTGATTTTTTTATGAGAGATGAGCCAAATTTAGTTATCTATAATACCATTAAAGTACTCTAGTTGAAAGTAACAAGTTAATGAATTTGATAGGTTTTAAAGCTTCTGAGTTACCAATAGAGTGTATCAAAATTTCAATTTCAGAAGACTTAAGAAAATTCCTTTCTAAACCTATCATACCTCCAAGACTATCCCCAAATTGAGTAATAATATTGCTGTGAAGCAGTTCTACAGGCATATTTGGAATCTTAATCCATTTAGGAGTAGAGATGTTGTCAAACATATTATAATTAAATTTGGGTTCCCATTTCAAAAATTTAATCGTGTCCCCTAGATAAAAAAATTTGGTGTTTGATAATAATTTCTTTTAATAGATAGATCTCTACATTCCATAAAAAAAATTGTTGGAAAGAAAGGTTATACTTACCTACTCCCTGAAGGTGTCCTAAAACTAGTCTGTAATGTCATATAAAGCCGAACCAGAGCCGAACCATTTTCCATATAACCCAAAGGAGTTGTAGTGATTCCATAAACCATCGGTTAAAATTTGATTACCTTTAATGGATATTTCCGTCCTCTCAATGTTAGGGCTAGGTTTGCAATAATCCTTGGGTCTACGGTGCGGGGGAACACAAACCTTAATTTCGGTGTTTCCCTACTGAAGGTCATTCACTCGTTCATGGCTAGGGTTAGAATGCTTCCCCCAAGTGAAATCCCTAGGAGATATCCTAGGGGAGGAAGACATCAATGCCAAAAACCAGTTGAAAGTAGAGACAACTCGGGGTCTCAATTTTTTTTATGATGAGAGAGACAAGAGCCAGAGACCATTTCCCAGCCACCCTCTATCATGACATGTTTTACCTTTGAAAATTTATAGGGCACCACAAGAACGCTGGATATTTTTGCATATTTTGTTCTTGAGAAAAAAGCCAATTGATTATCTAACAAAACCACATTGAAGCCTTTGTTCCTTCCATCACCATGGCTGGATCTAAATCTATTATACCATATTGTATGAGAACCACTATATGGAGTATAATCAGAAACTTGCTTTTTAAAAGTGCAATCCACACCGAGCTTTTTAGGGTTTAAAAAATGGCATTATTATCCGTTAGCCTGCTCTGCTTTTTACTCGGATGCCACATCTGCTCTGCCATATTTGAATGTATCCAAACATCACTCTAGTCATTATTGTTATATATATTGGTATGTATATGTATGTGCATAATTTAGTCAATTCTCATAATGTTAATATAAGTGATAACTATTTTATCTGATCGAAGCTACAAACATCGACACTCCCTCTTAGATAGGGAAGAAAAAATCCATCAAGATGTAAATCACAATAAATCCATTAATTGTGAAAGAGAGGAGATAACACCTCACCATGATATCAAGAGATATGGTATATGCAAGAATATCAAGTCACATGATATTCACCATAGCTCTCAAATATCCATGGTATGTGAACTGACATCACTTCTCATGATGTCTACCATATGGATATTAAATCATGGCATGTCTGCAGATATTACGTCACATAATATCTACCATGAATATATCTAAATCATCTATGGTTTGTTTAATGATATCAACCTTACTATATCTACCATGATGTCTAAGAGATCCTGACCATCATGACATTTCCACAGAGAGATTGAATATTGCAAAGTCGTCACCTTACAACATCAATTTATAAGTGTACATTGTCAAAAAGTTGTCACATTTCTTCGATGTACACAGGAGGGGCCAATTAAGTCATGGAGTCACACACATGACTAACAAAAGAGTTTACACATTAAACATCTTTTATATATTAGTACAAATAGAAATACAATTTAGACTCAATCTCAAATTACATTATCAACCATACCAAGTTTATCTCGAAAGTGATCAACTTTTGTTCTGGAGAGAGGCTTGGTGAGGATGTCTGCAGTTTGATCACCATTACTAATATATTTCAATTGAATCACATTCCTTTCTACCATGTCTCTAACATAGTGATAAGGAATCTCAATGTGTTTAGACTTGTCGTGGAATACTGGATTCACAGAGAGCTTGATACAACTCTGATTGTCACAATGGATGACAGTGGGTTCCAAGGGTTGTCCAAACAGTCCTACAAGAAGCTTTATGAGCCACACAAATTCCCTTGCGCTCATGGAGGCAGCAATGTATTTTGATTCTGTGGAACTCTGCGCAATAGATGATTGATTTCTGCAAATCCATGAAACATTGTTGATCCCAAACTAAAAAAACATCTTGATGTGCTCTTCCTGTCAACTACACTTCCAGCCCAATATGAATCTATGTAACCATGAAGGTCAAGCTTTACTTTCTCATATTTAAGACCATATCTAATGGTTCATTGAAGATACCTCAAGATGTGTTTTGCTGCAACAAGGTGTATCTCTTTCAGTTCACACATAAACTAGTTGAGTGTATTCACAACATAACAAATATCAGGTTTGGTGTTAACCAAGAACATTAGGGATCCAATAATCTATCTGTAGAGTATAAGATCTGCAAATTCTGAGTCCACAACAACTTCCTTTAGTTTATGCAAGTTTGTTTCCATAGGTGTGGACATTGGTCTATACTCCAACATTCCAAACCTCTTCAAAATATCACCTATATATTTTCCTTGACTCAGAGTGATGAAATTTTCATGTTGCCAGACCTCTAAACCAAGAAAATAGTGAAGGATTCCCAAGTCCTTGATTTCAAACTCTGAGGCTGAATTCTTTTTGCATTGGGTGATTAAGTGGTCCTCTCATGTGATTAGTAAATCATCAACATATAAAATAAGAATTACCATGTCACCATTTGTTACCTTGAAGTAAAGGTTGGGATCTACATCATTCTTTAAGAATCCTAATCCCAGGAGGTAGTGATCAATTCTTTCATACCAAGCTCGGGAAGCTTGTTTTAGGCCATACAGTGCTTTCTTTAGTTTATAGACACAAGATTCAACATTGTGAATAGCAAACCCTTCTGTATTCTAAAGATACACTTCTTCAATAGTTCCATTTTGAAAAGTTGTCTTCGCATCCATTTGGTGAATTTTCCACCCTTTTGATGCAGCAATGGATATAATGGTTCTGACAGATGTATATTGTGCAACAGGTGCAAAGGTTTCTTTGTAGTCAATGTCTTCTTTCTGTGAGAACCCTCTAACTACTAATCTGGCTTTGTGTTTCTCAATACTGCCATCTGATGAATACTTTATTTTGAATAGTCATTTGGATGGTACCACTGACTTGCCTTTAGGTCTAGGTACAATGTTCTAGACATCATTCTTTCCAGACATCATTCTTAATGATGGATTGGTACTCTTCTGTCATGAAATCTTTCCACGCATGTTGTTCTAAGGCTTCTTCAATATTTGCAAGTTCTATTTTTATGATCTCACTCATTAATGTCACATAATTAGAAAATTTGTAAGGTCTTTTGCTCTCTCAAAAGGTTCCTTTTGAGGCTGCAAATTTTTTGGCTTCCTAGGTTACCTTTCTGGCCCAAAGGGGTCTCTTCCAGTTTTTGTTGATAGGTTCTTCTTATGGAGCAATGTGCGAATCATTTTCTACTTGAGAAAGATTCTCCCTCTGAACCTCAGGAGCAAGATCCTCTTCCATGTTTTTAGGAGGATCTTGAATTTCTAACTCAAGGGAGCTTATAGATCTTTTGAAGGCAATGTCTTCTCCAAATATTACATCTCTACTAAGTTCAATGTACTTTTGACCAGGAATGTAGATTCTATAAGCTTTAGAGGTTTCACTATACCCCACAAACATTCCCTTCTTTCCGGAAGGTTCTAGTTTGGTCCTCTTTTCTTTAGGCAGATGAATGTATACAAGACAACCAAAGATTCTTAAGTGGCTGATGTCAGGTTTTATACCTGTTGTATCATCTTAAAATAGAAGCACTTCCATGTTAAGAACATTTAGCCCTCCTTAGGGGATGTTTTTGACCACCATCATACTGTCCCCTTATTTCTGCATCATCCCCTACTTTTGTGCCTGTTTAGGACCTTGATTGGGCATCTTCGGGCACCTTCTATCCCTCCTGGCACTTTTTCCAGGGGTTCTGACCCCCTAGGTCAGGGTCGACCTTGACCTTGACCTGGGTCCCCCTTCCAAATGTGGAAGCTTTTCAGCTTCTGGAGGTCTTCAAAAATTCACTTTCCCGCTTCCGGGTCGACTATTTTGGGTTCCGAAGCGGCAAATCCTAAATTATATTTAATATAGGTTCTCTTCTAGGGGCATGGGTCTAATTGGAATTTAATTCTCCTATGTCGTCCTCCTTAGAATATTGTACCCTAATTTCATATAAAAGGGAGCCTTCTCCTCTCATCTTCTCTAATAAGCATTGGTGATAACTATCAACTATTGAGCACTAATTCTCTCCAAGCGAAATCAAGCAAGCAAAAAGTTCAAGCATCCATTGTTCTACATGTTTTCAAGCCTTCCAAGCATTCAAGTTCTCCATTGAAGATCAAGGATTCAAGATTTCAATCCTTTGAAGGGTTTTGGTTCAAGCATTCAAGATTCAACATTCAAACCCTAGATCTAGCCATCATAGTGGTGTGATCTTCCTTCAAGATCCTTTGGCATCCTCAACACTCATTCATTCTCCCTTCAAGGTGGATTTCAAGAATACAATCATGGAGGTTTATGGTTTTTATTGAGTCCAAGCTTTCATATTTACATACTTGCTTACATTTTCATTACATTGGCATACCTATTCAATATCATAGCTTCATTATTAGATTCAATTCTACTACTTGCTAGCATTCTTTACTTTATTGATTTCAAGGTTAATTCCTAAATCAGGGTTTGACTAAGGCAAACCCCTCCCCCCCAACAAACAAATCTCTTTTTCTTGGAGGTACAGGTTCAGGATTGAATATTTGAACTCAGATCTAGATACCCTTTTTAGCGAACTATCAGGAACCACGAACAGATTTTCTGTCAAACTTGTGCAGGTCAGGGTCGAGATTATTGGGTCAGCGGTGAGATTATTGGGTCAAGGTCGACATTTTTCATAAGATGGTGTCGGATCGGAAATACATTTCTGGGTTCTGTTCGTCTTTCATTTCCTTTCTGGATCATACTTTAGATTTTCTAGAAATAGAGTACAGACCTCAGAAAACAACATTCTTTGATCTACAATATTTCAAGGTTAGTGCATTCCTCCTATCCATTTCAATTCAAATACTTAATCATTCTAAATCTATCACACATTTACATTCATTTCAAAACACATTTTAAGAGGTAAACCTAGGATCTCCTTCTTTATTCTTATTTCCAATAGATTGATTCATTTATGCATTGATCCTTTTTGTGAGTATCACAACACTCTTATTCTATTAACATCCTTTTTCTTCTTTACATTTTGGTGAACCCGCGATAGACAACTCTTTCCTTTTAGTGTTAGATTTGCATTTCATATTAGATCTTGCATGCATATAGAAGTAGGTTTTCTTTTATGCTCTTGCATTTATATTTCAAAATTCATAAAAATCACAAAATTTCTTTAAAAATACAAAAAC
>MU227705.1:502838-520064 GCA_018584345.1 Thuja plicata | reverse complement strand
GGGTTGATCAATTTGGATCCTTCCTTTATGCATTTGAGAATAAAGGGGAATGTCTTATTTATCCCTCCACTCTAAACATTAAATGTAAGGTGATAAGTGATTTGAGTATCAAAACACTCTTATTCTACATAACATCATTTTCTTCCTTTACACCCGTGAAGACTTCTTTTGGAGCTTTATTGTCTAGGAGTGAGCAAGGGCATATATTTTGGATGTAGACAATTGTTTGAGAGGCTTCAGCCCAAAATGAGATTTCCATGTTTTGATCAAATATCATGGCTCTAGCAACCTCTACTATGGTCCTATTCTTTCTTTCAGTTACTCCATTTTGTTTAGGGTTGTAGGGTACAATGAACTCCCTCTTAATCCCAACATTTACACAAAACTCTTTAAATACATCAAAAATATATTTCCCCTATTGTCTGTTCTAAGTGTTTTGATTTTCTTCTCTGGCAAGTTTTCTACAAGGGCCTTCAATTCCTTAAATCTCAAAAGAATTTCTTCAGACTCCTTATTTTTTAGAAAATAAATCCAAGTCTTCCAGGAGAAGTCATAAACAAATATTACATAGTACAAAACCCCCCATAGAGGGTATATACATGGGTCCACATAAATATGAATGAATGAGTTCTAATACATTATTACTTTTTCTAGAACTATTTTGAAAAGTTCCCTTAGTGTTCTTACCTAGGGTACAACAATTACAAGTTCCTTCATGGTTGTGGTTTAACTTAGGCATACCATTCACTATCTTCTCTACAGTCGGTAGAGCGCAAAAATGAAGGTGTCTTAGTCTTCTGTGCCAAATCTCGTTTGAGCTTGAACTTTCATGAAGGAGGGCTTGAGAATGAGTGGTGCTTAGCTTGTAGAGGGTTTCATGCCTAGCTCCTATAGATACAACCTTCTTGACGGTGGAGTTCTTTGGCCATGCAAAAACCTTTCCTTCCATGAACGTTATTTTGTACCCTTTGTCTTCAAGTGCTGAGACAGAAACAAGATTCCTTTTTATCCCTGGTACAAACAAAACTCCAATGAGTTGAAGTAATATGTCTGACTTCTGATTTATGGTGCAAGTTCCAACCCCTTTAACAGGATAGTTAGAGTCGTCTCTGATGGTCATCTCCTCGTCAAAATTTTCCACAAGAGTATCTAGGTGTTCTCTGTATCCTGTGATATTGCGGGATGCTCCACTATCAATCACCCGAGTGTTGGGGATGTTGGATGTTTGGCTTGACAAGGTTGAATAGAACACATACTTCTCAGAGTATTTTTATGGGCTAGTCTTTCCAACTTTAGCAAAGGAGGCTTGTTGTTTTGTTCTATCTGGACACTTCATGACATAATGTCCATATTGATCACATCTGAAACACTGCACTTGTGACATGTCTCTTCTCTTCTTGGAGGAGCCCTTTTCATTTGAACCCTTATCATTCTTCCTTTTGATGTTTTTCTTATTCCCCTTCTTGTGGGATTTGGAGTATAATACATGGATGTCTTCATTTGCAGAGTCTTGATTTATTCCTCTGGTGATTAGTCTTGATTCCTCTTGAATACAATCCATTTTTAGTCTATCAAAGTTTAGGAATTTGGAATGTGCACTTCTTCCTTGAATAAAGGATTCCCAAGATTTTGGAGCACCATTTAGGACTATCATTGCAATTTCCTTGTTGTCTATTTGATGACCTATGGTGGAAATTGGCCCTTCAATTCAGTGATCCTCATGAAATAGGACGTAATTGTCTCTCATTTATTCATTTTCATATGGTGAAGTTGATTTTTCAGAGTGAGTGCTCTGCTAGTGTTAGTTATCTTATACATGTTTGCTAGGGCTTTGAACATGTGGTATGCACTATCATATTTTGCAATAATTGGGACTAAGTGATCTCTAACTGCATCCACTATTATTTTCATAGCCTTTCCATTATTTTTATTCCACTGAATTTTCTCATCATTATCATTTGGTTCTGGTATATTCCCCCTTACAAATGAGTCTAATTCATTTTCTCTCAAACTGAGCATGATTCTAAATTTCCGTGAAGCAAAGTTTGTGGCTCCCTCAAGATGATCTTTAAATCTGACTTCACTTGTCATTATGTAGAGGAATGTGATTATACTAAGTTTATAGTTTTAATCAGTTTTTCATCTTCAATCTAATCAGATCTTCCTTAGCCTAAAGCTTTGATACCATGTTAATGTAAGTATATGTGTTTCAAGTATGCAGCAAATAAAAGACTTTGAATTTACAACTGATATTTCAAGTATTAATACACAATGAGAATATGAAAGTATTACAAAACAAATGCTGATAGAAATACTTCTGAATTACTTGTTGATCGAATATGAGAAGACTTGCATTTGATGTTGTATATGCCTGTCTTATTCGATCACGAGAAGCCCAAATATATATATGTGTGTGTGTGTGTGTGTGTGTGTGTGTGTGTGTGTGTGTGTGTGTGTGGAGACATGTTGATGAATAGACATGTCTCCACGTGTGGAGGCATGTCTCTCCATCAACATGTCTTCACGATAACTAAGCATGAACAATAACTCATACCAATTCATGTCTAACCAATCGGTGATTGTGTTTACATCAAACCGATACTAATCAGTGATTGTATATTAACCGATACCAATTGTTATCGATGCCAAATCAAATCGATAATAATCAGTGATTGTAAATTAACCGATATCGATCGGTATCGATGCCAAACCAAACCGATACTAATCGGTGATTAGATAACAATGGAATCGATGAAGCGTATCGATAATCAAATTTGATGTCATTCGATCCTTTTAAAATAACAAACGAATGATTAGTTAATTATATTAATAATATGATAATACATTAATATTAATTTTTCTCAATTATGAATGTACAAATATATATCAATATGTAGATAATAATATCTATAATTATTATATATATTGGTATGTATATGTATGTGCATAATTTAGTCTATTCTCATAATATTAATATAAGTGATAACTATTTTATCCGATCGAAGCTACAAACATCAACAAGAAATGTGCAATTCATATACTAAAAAGTGCATTATATAACTTTCTATAGTAATGATCTAAAACTAAAATAAAATCTCTACGAATTGAAATGACAAACTACTCTGCTTAATAATTAATACTCTAGATTAGCCTTGTGAATATACATTTAAATTCAATAACATTGTTAAAATTTGTGGTGAATCATCAAAAGGCTATCATAGGATCAATTTGTGTTATAATTTTCAAAACTTAAATGTCTAAATGTAACAATGTTGTTTCTAAAATAGTTGAATTATTGGTGTGAAATATTTCTACATTTTTATGAATCTTAGAATATTCCTTTGTAATAGTCAGCAAACCTATCAATTTAAATAATTCATATTAAATATTGAAAAAACTAAAACTAGGTATGTGTTATTGGTATGTAATTTTGAAAAATATAAGCTAAATTATTCATCCCATATCCTAATTTGACTCTTCAATTTGTACATTCGATTTCGCGTAAGCTTAAGCTAAAAGAAAAGTAAGTAAACTTTAGCTTTTTATACTCAATGATGGTCGTATATGTGTTTCATATATTTCCTACGACATTATGTACTTTTAGATTCCTCTACTTTTTATATTCTACATTAATAAGGAAAAGAACCCCATAGGTGAACATGTTGCAATAGTTGTTATAGCTCTTGTTGATATAATCTCGATTATTTTTAAAAATATTGCACCAATAGTTGTGACTTTAAAGATGTTAGTGTTGATAATTACTACTCATAATTGAATGAAATGTATTTCTTAGATATAAAAAGCAACAATGCATGTGATGCCACATTAGTGCATGATTAAAATACGCCTTAGTGCACACGTATCAATCTCATTTTTTTGGGCGTTTTTAGACACCTAGGCCAAAAAACATGCTGATGTGACATCATATTTGATGGTATGGTGTTGAAACCTTAGTTATAAGTAGTGGACTTTTCAAGTAAGCTATTACAAAGATTTGGGACTGATTTGAAATTTTCACGTAAGATTTTGAGAAACATGAAGTTAAGATGCTCAACTATTGGGTCCTCTCCCCTACTTGGTTTTGCGCATGCTTAATGTTATTTTACAATTCTACATGATTTATAATGTCACCCTATTTCATATATTCCATGATTATAGGTTATTTTCATGCTATGCTATGCTTATGTTTAGTATAATTACATATTCATGTTTCAAATCATTTTTATGTCCTACAATTCGACGATCTTTAGTGTGCTTAAAGATTTTGATCTTATGATTACATATCACACAATCTTTATCTATCTATTCACATATGCATTCATGTTTATCAAAGATTTAACTTATGATAAAAATTGCTTCATCACCTTTATTCTTTATTATGTTATGATCATAGAAGCCTTATCATGTCATTAACATTTTTACCATTATTGTGTCATTTATAGGTTCAAATGTATGTTTCATTCCTCTAGTGCTATCTTAATGTTTAAAATTGCACTAGGTTGTCATGTGCCTTCCTCGTGTTTATATGTCTACAACTTAATCCATTAGATTGTTGCTTTCATTAATATCATCATTTGTGTACCAATTTTTATTTCCTCCCTTGTGTACTTTGTATCTAACCAATTTATAGGGGTTCATATAGTGTCACTAATGCTTCTTTACAATTTAGGTTTTATATAGCATCTTGTGCTAGATAGAGGCTCAACACCTTATCTAAGAAGAATTATAATATTCTATAATGATAATCTTACATAAAATAAGGTTATTGAACCTCATTATTACACTATGCTATTTTTTTTTTAAATGTACAATCATATTAGGTTTAATTTCTTGCATATCTTATTGGGAAAGTCTTAATGCATTAACATATTGACAAGTGACATACTCCCATACTAAGCTTAGCTCCAAAGGATCCCAAATATCAAAGATTTTAAATTCAAATTTCAATTAACGTATTATCTAACACACATTTACATAACATATTGCTATACATTATAAGATGTTTATGTGTTATGGCATGCTAGAAATCTTAAATTATGGCATGCTTAGAAACCTTAAATTGAAATCATACCATGACTTCTATAAATAAAGAGGATAGAACATTTGACTTTTATAAAAGAAGTTAATAATAGAATAAACTCCACAAATTACCGAAAAATCTAGATATGTATTATATTTGTTTATTTTAATGGTTGCTCCAAAAAAGTCATTTTTTTAAAGGCCTGTTATAAACAATACAATCACTTCTTAAAAAGTTTACTACCTCTCAGAAGCTAGAAAAAAAATGTGATAAACTAAATTTGAAATCTCAATCAAATTATTTTAAAAAGTTGAAAGAGAAGGATACGTGTTTGCTTTTAAATTTTGAATTGATTTTTAATTGCATGTATTCCGCATTTCATATGCCAACATGTTCCACATTTTATTTTCTTTGCTAGTTCATACATCTCCCCTCAGTCTTGGAAGCCTAGAATAGTTTATAGGTATTGCTAATGGAGTGTTATGATGAGGCTAGAAAGGCCAAGGAAATTGCAGAGAAAAAATTCGATGCCCAGGATTTGGAAGGTGCCAGGAAAATGGCATTGAAAGCCCAGAATGTATATCCTCTTCCTGAAGAGGCCTCATTCAATTCATAGCAGTTCTGAATTTCCACCTGACTAAGTATTTGATTGATTATAGAAGTTTTTGGATGTGGGTTCTGATGCCCAAGTCTCTATAATAAGGAAATATTATAGGAAATTGGCTATGTTGCTGCACCCTGATAAGAATAATGGTGTAGGAGATGAGAGATCATTTAAGCTGGTTGCAAAAGCTTGGGGAATTCTTTCTGATGAAACTAAAAATGCTCAGTATGACAAACTGAGAAGTGGGTTGCGAAGGTCTTTCAGGGGTAATGCCCATGGCAACTGACCATCTAGTAACGAGGCTCAAAAATAAAGCTATGACATCCCATTCATATGGTGGTCTTAGTGGCCTTTTGAAGCATAATATGTTTATTCATTAGATTCTATAACTATTCCAGTGTGAAAACGTTAATTTCTCTTTTAGAGGTGAAGCTTATTGGAGTGGATGATCAAGCCCTGGTGAATGCATAATAAGCAATATATTTTCAACTTTTGAGGAAAGTTATGGATTTCATTTGATGGTCTACAGGTTATATTATATAATGGCATTTTCATGGCATTGAGGTCAAAACAAATGCGGTATTATGATCTCCCATTTCCTGCTTGAGATTTTTTATTGTCTATGCCTGTAAAAAACTAAAATAATTATCCAAGGAATTCGTAACATATTTTCTCGGATATGCATGATTCTCTATTGTTGGAAGAAAATGTATGTTGCGGGTGAAGTTATATAGCTTGGAATGTGATACACTTTTGCTCATATAAACTTTTACCTATGCAGGTGTACCTGGTGATGGGAGGTGTTTGTTTCGAGCTGTTGCACATAGTTCCTACTTCAGAAAAAGAAAAGCTGCTCCAGACGAGAGTACTCGGAGAAAGCTAGCAGATGACCTACGAGCTAGAATAAGCCATTAGCTTCGATCTGTAAGCTGGCCATACATAGCATATTCAGGGGCCAAGTAGCCATGGGTACCTGCTATTCTTGTGGTGAGAGGTGATTGTCCCTGTGTGGTCATCCGAGCAAGCCCAAAATCTGCAACACAGGCATTAATTTCATCGTCCAGGAGACTATTAGTGGCCTCGATATCTCTATGATAGATTGCAGGCTGGATCCCTTAATGCAGATAACACAACCCCTTAGTCGTGCAGAGGGAAATGTTCTTCCTCTGCTCCCAATTTAGAGTTCCCCTGTTTCCCCCAAAAATGTGTTAATCGAGGCTCCCATTAGCCATGAAATCATAAATCAGGAATTTCTGGCGCCCCTCTTTGTCATCGCTGGAAACACAGAATCCTCTCAGAACCACCAAATTCCGGTGCCTTATGCTGTTGATGGCCTCCACCTCATTGATGAATTCAATTTCCCCTTTCAAATTGCAGTTTGTGACCCTCTTAAACAACAATGGTGCAACTGTCGCTGAGAACGCCCTTTAAACTCTTCCGAAATTTTCCTGGCTGACCACATCGGCATCACTGAAATTGGCCGTGGCGGTCTTGATCTGTTGAATGTCGAACCAAACGGTGCCCATATTGAGCTTCAGAGTTTCTTTTAACGGATTTTGTTGCTTCTCACGAAATACCTGCGCTTCGCCGTGCCCTTCATTCTGACCCACAAGTAGTACCCGAGCCCTAAACCAAAGAGCATGAGGAACCCAATGGTAGCACCTGTAAAACCATGGATCAGAATCCGTCGATTGGGCTTCCTCTGAAGAAATGGCACACAGAGAATGCAGGAAGCGGCTTGGGTAGTCATGGGCCTAATTTCATTTGCCACTCATGCAGCATACATGCAAATGAAATAGTAACATTTTCGACTGGTTTTCTCTGAAATGTTTCTAATCATGTCTGTTAACTGTTTGTGAACAGCTTCCCCACTGGCAAAGCATGCAGCACAGGTAGAGGCACCAGAGAAAGAAGTGGGTATAAGTTTTTTGATCCAGTCTTGTTTCGTCATAATGCCTCCGCACAGATGGGGACTTGAGACATAATCTGACGTATCATTGAAACAAAGCTGAACCAAATTTGGGGGAAGGCCCAGGGAAGTGAACTTCTATTGAAGATTTTGTATAGCTGTAAGATTCGATGCCAGAGGATGTTTGGAAAAGTCGTAACGAGAAATGGTTTCTGATAAACAGTTTATTACCATCAGACAGGTTTGGGGTGAAAACCCCACACAATATAGCCTATCGGCTAATTATAAGTATATGTAAAAAAATTATGTTCTTTAATTAACTGTATCATATTCAATACCCTTGGGTTGTTATGCTCAATCTTAGTACCTCTAAAATTAATCGTTTCCATATCATTACATTTTCCTTTGTTATTATTCAAAGTGCATATCGTTATCTTATATGTCTTTTAATTTATCAGATCAAATAAATTGGCGAGCATTCAATGTATTTCCTAGTTGTTGACCAGCCATTTTCTTCTCCCAATCTTAGTGCCAGAAAAAAGACGCTCAAATAAGAATGAAAATTTTGTTTTTGGCTTGCATTCAATTCTTTCCCAAAATTTGATATAACCCAAAACTTAATACATTGAAGTGGTGTGTCATAGGAAATTTAACAGAAAGTGGAGGGATCCATAAAATTAAAAAGTCAATAAAAGATAATATGTTTTGTTTAATTGCAGGTATTGGCAATGGTGTGATGGGTTAAGTTGTAGTAGTGTTCTTTTTTCATCAAGGTTCAAACCCCTTTCGGATGTAATTGTTGAGCGGTTATATTGGGGATAAGGTCCCCTGTTTGTGACCTCACCAGTTCATAACTCTGGATCAAAAGTGTTTATCCCTCTTTTTAAAAAAGTGTCAGCTGCGTCTTTGAGGGCAGATGCAATTATCGATGGGCAAGGTTCCTCTAACTTCCTATCTCCCTTGTGGTCGACTGAATGTTCTGAGTCTTCATTTGTAGACTCTTAATTCTTTGACGGATGGAACTTCCTTCAAGTTGAAGTTTTCTCTCAGGATTTGAGCCAGGCCAAACATTGACATTTTCTGGGATTGGTCCAAGAGAAAGTGATATCCTGTGACCATTTTGAAATAGCTGCCATGAGGAATGGTTTAAATCTTGAGAAGGAATACATCAGTTGGGTTCCTGTATAGGCGAGGCTCTTGTGCTTACCAAGCATTGGGAGGAGGTGGTGTTGGAGGGTATTGCTAGCACTTTCAATCGGCTCATTCATTGGCAGTCATAAGGTGACTGAATCTCAGAAACGTCTACTGTATGCCAAATTCTTTATAAATGCTATGGTGGACGGTACTCCCATCTGCTATAACATTGTCTTCAAAATTTGGGGTGTGAAGTTACGAGATTGTCTGTGTAGATTCTTCTATCATGTGCCAAAAATACCACAAGGTCGGCCACCCTGTTGCTAGTTGTTCTAATGTCAGGAGGGCAGCATATTATTGGAAGAAAAAAAGAAAAAATGGATCCTATTGTTCAACCTTCGAAGGATGTACCCTTGCAGAGTGGTGTAACAGATGGTGACCCTTCTTCAGAAGTCCCTGGCAGTAATTGTGTCTTGTCCTTGATTCCTCTTGACTCTACTGGGAGGGGTTCTTTGTTGGCTAGTTAACTGCAGAATTCAGTGGATGTGGACATGGTTGGTGCTTCATCGTTTTCACTTTCCAACTGCCACGAAAGAAGGTTGTTGCTTTTGGATGACAGATCTTTTGATTCAGGAGTTCCAATCAAAAAAGGGAATGATACTGATGAGACATCAAGCATTTCTGATTCAATGGTTAGGCCTGGTGGCTGTATTCAAAACCTTTTGGAGCATTTTGGCTTCAAGCCACACCATGTCTTGGTAAGTTTCTTGTTTCTTTTGGCCCCTAGTTGGTCTGTTGTGCAGCTACACAGTTGTTTGTTTCTGGCCTTCAGGCTGTTTGTTCTTTGTCATGATACTCTATTTGGTTGCTGCGCTTAATTGCTATATCTTCCTTGTTCTATGTAAAAGGTTTTGGGGCCCTTTCAAAATCCTCTTTTTACCCTTATCAAGAAAAAAAGAAAAATATTACTAACACATAATTTATCTTATTATGAATGTTTAAATATGCATTCACATTTTAACTTAACCTTCATTATATAGACAACAAATTTGAGGACATGAAACTAGAAATAATACCTCAATTGAAGTGGTTAAACACCTTTTCCAATCGCATTGCAGATTCCATTATAAACCCAAAAAGAGAGTCAGAAGAATATTGAACTTTTATTAGGTGCAATGAACATATGAATGCAAACCAAACGCATATCATATGGTCCTAAGTCCATGATTTACAACTTAGTCATTATGTTACTAGAAAACATTAATGGCGAATATAGTAGACAATGAAATATTCAGTAATGTTAATCTAACAATTTACCAATGATAAGTAGGAGATATTTTCCACAGCAAGTCACCAAACTACAATTTACCGATTGAGTTCAACTCAAAAACTACAGAGTTGAATCCTGATAGCAATATCACAATTTACCAATAATTAGTTCCAGAAATAAAAGAAACAAAAAGTTTATCGGCAAAAGTTGGGTCCATGTAGTAAAAATAATTGAATATCTTTCCTCAATATTCGCTATGGACACACAGCACAAGGGTTTTCTTAATTGCTGTTAAAATGCATAAATTAATATCGTCTTATTGATCAATTACAGTACGAGTCTAGATTCCTTCAATGTTACTTGATAAGAACTTGTAATGAAGGATTGATTGAGATATTGTCACAAAAGGTTGATAAACAAAGATGCAAAGGTTGATTGCAACAATTTATGTGCATAACCAAGGGCCAAATCATCAAGCAATAGATCTGTCAATACCCGCAGTCTGCCCTCCCCAAACAGCGATGGAGATGCACCCACAACTTGAACTTTTCGTAATCAGAATGAGATCCGACTCACACTAAGCTCGTCTGAACAGTCAAATCCTTCACTCCAATATCATTGTACAAGCTATGAATATGCTGTAATATTTTCTGTTCATCAGACCCACTCTTTAACTGTTGCTCAGCACAAATGAAGAAACAAACATTAGAAAATCAATCAAATGCATTTGATACCAAATATCCATTGAAAGAAATTTTGCAACCTGATCAAAGGTTCACTAAAAAATTCATACCTGCAATGATAGTGCCCCAACTACAAAACCTGGAACCATTTCCCAAAATCGAACCTGGGAAACTTCAGATACATCCTCAAGCATGTTGATCTTCATGCAAAAGAAAAAAAGTGGGTGTGAGAACATAGTAGAGTTTTAATATGGTGCAGCATGGGGATGCATTCTCTGCCCTCCAGGGCCATCCTAAACGTGGACACGGACAAACGATTCCCAACATCCCCTTGAATTTTTTCATCTCCGGAGATGTGTTGGGATTTTATTGGCATCCCTAGGATGTTCCCTGTTTTAGAAAGTACTGAGCAATGTCTCCCATCTGTAGGGGATGTAATGGAGAAGTCCTAACATCCCCAAAGTCAATTCTTATTGTAGAAAAATATATATATTTTATTAAAATAAAGTAAAAAGCAGAAGGGCTTTTCAAACATTAATTTACATGATAACTGATTATTTACAATAAGATGTCATTATTGTTGATACGTACCTTTTAATATTTATAGTTCCTTTCTCACTCAAATTTGGATTTCAATTTTCAATGTTATGTGAATATTCAATATCAAAGATGATGTTAGAATTTTAGCTACTCAGGATGTTTATGCACAGCAGTTTGCTATAAAATTGGACACTAATAAAGATGTATTTTTCCATCCCCAGGAGTTTTTCACCATCCAAGAGATGTGACCCCATGTTACCTGTCCCAGAAAGACTGGTGGCAGACAGATCTATAATGTCCCCCTTTTCCGAGTTAACATCCAGCTGAGATATCTAGCCTATTTTATTTCTGTGGAAAAAATCAAAGTTGCCCCAATAAAATCAAATCTTACGGATAACTTTTTTTTAATTATTTTAATTGAAGTGACTTAAGTAATTTAATAATATTCAAATCATTATTTTAGATATTTTTAAAGTGACCCAAGAGAAAAAAATAAATTCAATATTATAAAATCACTTTATTAATTTTTTTAGTGATTCTTCTAGAAGCTTCAAAGGAGGTTAAATCATATCCTTATAGAAGATTCAGCTAGACCTCTAAAAGGAGGTGAAGACAAGTCATTTGGGATCCATTATTGACTTGTTATGTCTGAGATATTTTGGAAGAGCTTGTGTTTGCAAGTTCAGCATGTCATAGGACGAAAACCCTTGGGTAAGACAATTGTTTGAAGAAAACCATTCAGCCTATTGGGTGGATTCATTTTCAGAATTCACATTGGATTTGTTTGATCAAGTTGGGAGTTTGGAGCTTCAAGAAAGCATTTCTGCAGGTTGGTTGTTTGGAGAAATGTGTGATGTCTTCTTTGAAGACAAATTTTCTGAAAATTATGAATTGAGAAGTTGGACAAATGGTGGATTTATCTGGGCAATTTCTATTAATGATCACTGAGATGTATTTCTAAATTTTGGTGCCTAGGGTTTATGGTAATTTCTCAGTAGAATTATCTGATCATTCAGAGGCAATATTTGGTAGGCATTTGTAGTGTTTTGAGGCGACCAAACCTGCCACTGGAGGGCCGTACCTTAGCCAAAAACCCCCATCGCCATTTTTAACCAATTAAGGCAGTCAGGCAAATGAGGAATTTTTAGATCTGCACGATACAATAGCATAAAATTCTGGGCAAAATTTATGGAAGCTTGAAAATAAATTTCTGAGATTTTTATTTGGTGATCTTGCGTGCTAGCTCTGAGAATTTTTGGTGCAGTCAAAGTGCAGCATACATGGGATTTTCTGAAGAATGCAAAATGTTTGAAAAAATGTGTATGGAGAGGAATGCATGGTTTCGGGTAAACTTTAAGAGGGGTTTCTAGAGTGGAAAAAATTTACAGGCCTTCACTTCAATTTTCAGCAAGGAATTCTCAAGTGTTGAAACTTGAAAATGATGTTTATTTGTCACGTTTCATAAATATGTTCCCCATCTTTATATTCTGGTAATTTTCACTAGACATATTCAAGAAAGCTTTTATATTTTAGTCATTATAATCAAAATAGAAATTGAGACTACCAAAGAAGAGAAGAACAAACCTGTCTAAGGCATTTGTTAAAGGCTGATGAAGATATACCAGAAGGAGCCATTTGCAGTAAAATGCCCCCTGTTGCTTTAAACAGTGGCATTACTACAACAAAAATGGCAATGGAAACCAGACCTAAACATAACATTTCTGCATTCTTTATCCTGCACAACAATTCAACATTTAATAGTTCATCATGAATAAAAATATTTGGTTTAGAATATATTTTCGTCATGTAATTATCTGTTCACTTATTGAGATTCAACAGTTGATTTGGGAGAAGATGGCATTACCCTAAAGTTAAGAGCCATGAAGCTAGGATCAATCCTGCACTGAATACCAAGAAAAACCTAACTCAGCAATCTAAAATTTTGATTCATATCATGTAAAACTGCTCACGAGCATAGGTTCATTTGAGGGCAAGACCAATATGTTGTATTGGTATTGTGCCAAACAAAAATTTTACTTTGTCAACGTGCAATTTGTAACCATTACCTGCGGATGGAATCAGAGAGCACATGCAGGCAAACTGAATGATAATTCATGTCTTCCGCTTTTCTATAGACTGCAAACACCACAAGAGTTACATTATATGCGTATGAGACTTCCCTATTCATATAGAAATAACCACATTAAAATCTAGAACTTATAAAATATTACTGACGTGGACAGCTAATTACTTCATTACACATCCAAAACAAGTAAGAAACTTTTCCACTTGATCCTGCTGCTTATTACTGATGTGTACAGCTAATTACTTCATTACACATTCAAAACAAGTAAGAAACTTTTCCACTCGATCCTGCTTCTTATTATACCTTTTTCTCTCTCTAGTCATATTTTAATTAGGGAAGCATTTGATTTATATTTCCTTAAAAGGTGGCAGAAGAAATAAAACCCTACTGCATTTTTTGGTTCATTGGGCAGTACCAGCCTCTGTACTTTATTAATTTTATAATTTTTTGAATGTGTAAGCTCATTGGCCATGTTGGCTACTCTTTCACAACATCTTTGTCACTTTAATCTATCAGCTGGCTTTTCAAAGAACAATACTATATGATAAGAGAGTCCTGTAATTGAACCCATGTCAATCCATCAAAACCGTTTTTGTCTGACCAGTATCTCAACATTGAATTTTCCTTTTTTTATCATGATCCTCCTCTGACTTGTTTATGCTGAAAAGATAAAACTATTGCACTCATCTTCATCAGATATAGGTTTGATGTTGTGAAAAGGGTTTTCCTGCAGATCTTAGTTTCCATGATTTAAGGTCCTACAATAACAATCTAATCATATTATTTAGACTTTTAGTTAATAACTACAAGCACTTAAGCTTCAATATTATGGAATTCATCGGAATAGCAGGTCATTTAGTTTTTAGGTAAGGCCCTTCTTATTGCATAGTGTTTCATTGGACCACAGATTTGGACTAAAGTATTTTTGCCTATCTTAGTATTGTAGGGACCAAGTTGAACATTTGTAGGTGATGGTTTTTCAAAACTTAAGTAAGACATTACGCAGCAACAGTTCGTGCTCAATTCAAAAATTAAAATATGCAAGCACAATTAAAATAACAAAAAGCAAGTGCACATGCGCAGCTCGTGGCCTAATTACTGGTTCATATTGTTTTTTCTTGATATGAGATTCAGGAAAAGATATGAATATACATATGATCCAGGAAACACGGGTGTGATCACCAACCATCCCCAACATGGATTTCCTGCTAGTATAACATTTGTATATGAGGCTTTTTCTATGCAAAATTATGAAGTGAGATACACCATTATAAAGTTGGCTAATGCTACTTAAAGATCTTCAGAAGCCTATTAGCAAAGAAAAACAAGTACTTTCTATTTTTCCTTCAATCCAGGCAATGCTTGCAAGAAGGTAAGTCATAAAGCCACTCTTTCTGTCATCTAATGCAGAATCAGATGTGTGATAAATAGAACAAGTTACAAAACTCAAAATTTACAAAATGCATCTGTCAATTAGATGTAAGATGATGGAAAATGAATTGATGCCATGAACACTATACTGAACCTTGAAGGAACCATCAATCTCCCAAATTAACAGAATAACTTAGAAATGGCCATACCAATTTGAATGCGTGCATAACCTCGAAAGAACCAGACACCCAGAAGGTTCACTAAAAGGTTTGCAACAGCAGAGATAATCAAGTAATGCCTGAAAAACAAATGACATAAATTAGGTGACATTCACAGCATCTTTAATACGTAAGTTCATCTAAAAATTTAAAGACACACGACAGGAAAAATCCAAAACCCCAATCTGCTCAACTTGAAAATTGGAAGCTCTTTATGCACTCTAAATGTATGAACATACTAACATGTAGAATTACTATGCCTACCCTAATTCAAACTCGTGCACAAGAGAAAAGCACAAGAAAGATTAGTATAGGTGGCATCTATACATATTAAACAGGCAATCAAAAGTAATGCAACCCATTAATCGTTCACCTATACATCATACATGCAAACCATGTCACATGGTTTGCCAAATTTAATTGATATATGGAGCCAAGGATTTTTTATTTTTATTTTTTGGATTTTTCCCATAAAAACAACAATTGCAACATATTTACTTCACTATTATTTTGTGAAGATACTACCATGTAGAATTACTATGCCTACCCTAATTCAAACTTGTGCACGAGAGAAAAGCACCAGAAAATCAAAATATTAGTACAGGTAGCATCTATAAATAATACATATTAACCAAGCAATCAAAAGCAATGCAACCCATTAATCGATCACCTATACATCATACATGCAAACTATGTCACAAGGTTTGCCAAATTTAATTCATTTACATAGCCAAGGGTTTGCTGTTAATTTTTTTGGATTTTCCCATAAAAAAACACTTACAACAGATTTATTTCACTATTATTTTGTGGGTTTGCGAATCTCGCCCAGCCCAAGAGATAGAAGCCGTAAGTCACAATTTTCTCACTTTTGAAAATGTTGCAGAAACCCTAGCACTGCCTGCTGGAGCATGCACATCATAGCAGCAAAGGCATCCATCTCAATTGGTCATTTTCCTCTCTAGCATCCAACATTACACTGAGTTTTCCTCTTTGGCACCAAAGGAATTTAGGATATAGATATTAGATAGGGTATCGGTAGAGAGTTAGGGAGTGGTATTTTTTTCTCTTTTTCTGTTTCTAATTTTAGTTTTAGTTTTAGCTTTTATTTTTATTTTTTATAAAATTCAATATATTAAAAATGTTTCCACTGTTTTTATTTTTTATTTATTTTTATTAAAAATTTATGTTTTAAAATTTTAATTTTGATTTTTAATTATTAATATTTAAAATTTTAATAGATAAAATTTAACATTTAGTGTTTGCACTATTTAAATTCGATAGTTTAAATTCATTTATATTTAATATATCTAGATTTATTTAAAATATTAATATTTTATTAGTTGAATTTTATTACAAAAAATTTGGTGAATCTTTGTCGAACTTAATGCAAAATTTATCTTTGCTGAACATGAACCTAGTGACAGCACGCAAACAAATCTGAAATGTACAAGTTCTAAATAAATAACTTGCTCAACCACATTGCTCTCAACAAAAAAATTCTGGAGTTTATGAAACAGCCTAGAGCCTAAAAAAACCATATATACACCAACATTCTCCTCTGACTATATTGTTAAATGTTAAGTTTTAGGATAGCTGCAAATGTAATAGCACTCTATGTTGTAAATGTTTTCCAAATGTAACAATCTCTCTTTCATTTATATTGGGAATGAGGCTAGGAGAGACATGTCCCTTCATGGGACATGTCTATTCATTATTATTTATAAGAAAGGACACGCCTCTTCACATTAATTATAATTTAATCAATCTTATAATGTTTCATCAATCAATTATTAATTAAGAATAATATAATAATTTATTATTGAATATTAAATTTCATATGATTAATAATAATATAACATATATATTATATTATTATTAATCAAGATATATTATGTGTATTCTAATGATCATGCGACTGAAGCTACAAATTAACACTCCCTCTTAGCAAGGGAGGATGATCAAACAAAATGTGTAGTGGTCTCCTGTGTCAACACTTATGACCCTCACCATAGCTATACAAAACATCAACACTCCCTCTTAGCTAGGGAGGATAAATCAATCCAATGTCAACATTTATATGATACTTGACAACATCAATCATATGTTGTAAGCAATGAAAGCATCATCCTCATGATGTAATCAATAAAAACATAGTCTCAAGATGTGGATTGCCTCCATCGGCGATTCTATCCACAAGCTCTCAAGTGGATTGCCTCCATCGACGATTCTATACACAAGCTCTCGTGTGGATTGCCTTCATCGACGATTCTATCCACAAACTCACGAGCTTTAGAGTGGATTGCCTCCATTGGCGATTCGATCCACATGTTCCCGGGTGGATTGCCTCAATCGGTGATTCTATCCACAAGTTCTATCTATTATGATTTGTTT
>MU227705.1:491173-501707 GCA_018584345.1 Thuja plicata | reverse complement strand
AACCTAGAGTGGATGATCACCATTTTCTCACTCTCCACTAAGGATGGTTCAAATGGAAATGTAACATTGGTTATTATTCCCCTCACAATGTACAATTCCCACTCTTATATCGTTGAACAATACTCATGTCTTCTTGTGAAATGACTTGATTGCTCCAAGAGAGGTGACACTATAATTAATTATTTCTTTCTAGAAAGAGAGACACTTCCTTGAATACATTCTTCTTTGTTAATGCTTGACCACGATCATAACAAATTAATATATCTCTTTAATGAAAGCCGCTTTCAGCAATTTCACATAGACCCGTACACAGTCCGTCATAACTTTTTAACCCCACATGTTCTCTCCAATCGCTCCGGTGAGATTCTTCACAATTTGTTTTTCACCAACATATCCAAAATTCAGAAAAATCCAACGGTGGATTTGTGAGATATGGTCCTTGTACGAGATTGTATTTTCTGAGACAGTCACACATTCACCATCAACAAACTATTCTCTTACATTTGCAGTCTAGCTCGGATACCATGTTAAGTTTTAGGACAGCTGCAAATGTAATAACACTCTATGTTGTATATGTTTTCCAAATGCAACAATCTCTCTTTCATTTATATTGGGAATGAGGCTAGGAGAGACATGTCCCTTCATGGGACATGTCTATTCATTATTATTTATAAGAAAGGACATGCCTCTTCCCATTAATTATAATTTAACCAATCTTATAATGTTTCACCAATCAATTATTAATTAAGAATAATATAATAATTTATTATTGAATATTAAATTTCATGTGATTAATAATAATATAACATGTATATTATATTATTATTAATCAAGATATATTATGTGTAATCTAATGATCAAACGACTGAAGCTAAAAACATTAACATTAAACATAAAATGAGAATTGTTAGCCACTCTGCTGTCCTTCTGAAGTGCAGCATGATATCCATAATATTCATCACTTGTGAAATGACATATACCTCTTGATGGTTACAACCCATGAAAATTGTGTTTTTACAGACTGTAGAATGAGCTCAGTTTATTATTCAGCTCATCTTTCATCACAGAAAAAGTAGATGTTTTCTTGCTAAATAATTTTCCTTCTTCTCATGAATGGTACAAAGTGGGTGACTACACAAGCCAGAACAAAGAGTCAAAAATGATATCAACATAAAAGCTAAATGAGATTTTGCAATAAAAGAGAAGAGATTTCCACAATCCATGATAGTAACAAGTTAACAATTTCTGGATTGGATTGGATTTGATGCAAAAATTCATAACACAATCAAATCCATAAATTGTTAACTTGTTATTTTGCAATAAGCCAATCTATATCTTATCACTGATGACCATAAAAAAGATATTATTTTTAAATAATGAAAGAAGCTCATCCTTTGCCACTTACTTTTTTCTACATGAAGCCAAGTGGTATAATTTGCAACTTTTTTACATTATCGTCAATAATATAACATCAGATTGGATCCATTGGAATACATAGGGCTGCTGAGTATCAATTGCACATGGGCAAACTGATTTTTCCAATGTGGTACTATCGATGTCACTCAGTGCTCCAGCAATCCTTCCGTAAAAGACTTCTTATACCTATGGATCTTTGCTTCTACTTGTTCCAGTACTATTCCATGTGGCCAACCTGTCTAGAAGCATATGCTCCTTAAGACAATAGTTAAGAGTTGTAAGAACATTTCAAGCTCTTCAGGTGCAAGACATACAACTAATCAATATTTTACACACCGTCCATCCTAAAATTCCCTCAATTGCCAGATGGCAATGTAACTGATCTTTTGATTGACTATCAAATGACCTTAACATCCACAATAATCTGTTTGAAACTTACTCTTGAGAATCAATATGTGAAATTGGCTCTACACATCAAACCTTGGAAAGCTATGGAGTCAGAAGTGAAATTAATTCATGCATCTGCCACTATTTTCTGACCTGCTTTCATGTATTTTTCTGATGGATAAAATTACACCTATGCCGATGGAAAAAATCACATCTATTTTTCTAGCCATGCTCTCTTCAATAAAATATTAGTGGAATAAAAAAATTATATTATGCACTCATAGTATAGACTTATAGAGCTAACCGTAATAAGGATTCTAATGTGAGATATGAAAGGTATATATGCCATCCCCACCAGCCATTTTCTAGCATGAAAAGTTCCCATTTTGTAAACATCTCAGGAATGGCCAAAAAAATAAAAATAGAGAGCGATTTGGTTGATGTTTCCTGGGAAACAGTTAAATTTGCAGGCTATTTCCAATCTGGGATCTTGTCTTTCAGAAAATAAATTCAATTTTTTTATCGATTTGTGTCCCTTCTTAACATATGATCAAAGCACGATCAAAAGGTTAAAGTCATTGAGAAAATTCCCCTCTTCATAAAACTTTTCAGGTTCTTTTTCTCTGCAGTCCAAAACACAGACATTATGCAATTAACCGATCAACAACAAAAATATTTAGCAATCAGATTGTAGAATGAATTAAATAATGAACAAAATCTTGATTGCATTGATAATGCATATCAAATACTATTCAGTTGGAAAAGGCATGTGGCTTTCCAGAGCTTCCCTTTTGTCTGGGCATTGGTAAGGAGGATGTTGTTGCCTCATCCACTTTTCCTTGCATAAAATTGCAAACAAAACTAGTGATTCCTGAACCCTTCTATTTATGAAAACCAGCGTCAAAGTATCATCTATTAAAACTGCCTCTAATTGCTAAACATTCTAATAATTGTCCTAAGACCTGAGTAGAAAGTTAAAGTGTTAAAAGCTCACTTGAGAAGGCATAAAACCGTGTCTGTAAATTGCAGACAGGATTTGGTGGAACACGTGTCTCATGACTGCTAGGATGCAACCCAAAGATGGAAACACGAAACAGGGTTGGGGAAAACAATTTCCCTTAATTTATTTTTAGGGATAAGTCAAGTTGATCAAATCCAAATGCAATCAAATAGCAAACGTTACAAATTTTATTGACAAAGTAAAATATTTAAGTTATCCCTTGTTCAAGATAGGTTTGTAGCTGATGAGGACATGCGTCGAAGTATGTTCAACAAAGATTTGAAGCTAATGCCATTAGTGTTCACGTACTCCATGCTGAAGGCCAGTTTGGAGGATAGTTATGATCTCAAACATAGATGTCTTCAAAGGGGGTGTAGAAAGTGGCAATTCATGCCTCTAAAGAGGATGCTAGAGAGGCCTTTCTTCAAGGGGAGATAACTAAGGGCTGTGATATGCTCATGAAATAATCAGGCAACGGGTAGAAACTAAGTATCTTTCCTTGGCCTCAACTGAACTTGTTGGTGCTTTCAGACATTTTGGAGTCTCAAAGGTAGACAAAGAGTTGTTTGAAGGTAGTTGCATTTCATTCTATGGCGGAATTTATATTATAGCTATTTCTTGATGGAATGTTCATTTCTTCACAATGATGGGATGCACATCTATGATATTAAACTGGGTGATTGGAGTGTTTGGTTAATAACCTATACCTGCCATGGTCATAGCATATTCTTGGATCAATTTGTCATCAGGCAAGGATATATGAGCTTTCCTCTATACAAAAAAGTGATGAATCATTTGACATATTTCAAATGAATAAAGAGTCAAAGCTGTCATGGTGACAAACAAGATGAAGATCAAACTATAGAGTGATTTAATAAGAGGGGGGAAATGTTAATATATGTACGATTCTGCACAAAGAAGTAATTCATTTACTAACTCCTCTTTACTGAAAAATGCAATTTTTCCTTTTCCTTATGCTGCACTTTATTAGGAGATGCTGTCATACAATATTGTTGGTGAAAGAAATCTGTGAAAACTGAAAACCAATAAGACATAAAACACAGACGTCTTTTCATGCACTGAGTGTAATAAAAAAACATCACCCATGTTGTAGACAGTATGAATATATCTTCATGAAAGTTTTAAATTTCTGCCAAGGACTTGCTGGGTGCAGCCTGCTTATTGCCACAGCTTCTTTTGTTATATTTTCAACTCCCAATGATGGACAAATAAACTTCTACACTATCTCTACTCAATCCATATAAACTCCGTGTGGTGTCCTCATGTAGATAGATAAATTTGATGAAAACAGATTTACAAGGCACATTTGTATGACAAGATAGATTCTCTACACTAAGCTCAATAAGAATATACTCACTGTATATTACCTGAGTTTTGTTTTATCAAAAAATCTAGGGGGGTTGTGACTCAATTATTCAAATTTAAATCAATCTCGTAAGTTGCTAAATTGGCAAGGCAATCTGCCTCACCATTGACTTCTTGGTAGATATGGTTTGCTACAACAAAGTTAATCAATATGTAGCTTTCCAAAGCTATTTCCAACATAGCATGTAGTTTACAGTTTGGAGTTTGTCCTTTTCTGAGAGCATTGATTCCGAGTCCCCTTCCACCACCACCTCATCTAAGTTCAATTCCTTGCACTACTTCAAACCCAGAATTCGAGCTTGAAACTTTGTCATGTTGTTTGTCCCTTTCGCTAGGGGTTTCACTATCTGACCAACAGTAGCACCATCCCAATTTCTTATCATGTAGCCTAATCCGGACACACCAAGATTTCCCCTAGAGGCCCCATAAAAAATGAACTTATACCACCCTGGTTGTGGAGCCACCCATTTGGCTTCTTCTCTCATAGCTTTTAAGTGTCAGGTTTGCAAGACTCAATATCTGAGGAATCTTCAAACCATACAAAATTTTCCTTTAATTGCATCCCAATCCGTGAACGAGACATCCTCGGTAATTTATTCACTAAATCTGATGTTAACCACTTCCACCAAGACAACTTCTACTTTATTCAAGGCAATTCTGTTTCCTTCTCCTGAAATTATCTACATTCCTCTCTTTCCAAATTCCCCACAACAGAATTGGTGGAATTATCACCTAGAGACTTGAAAAAAAAAGTTTCCTTTTCAAGAGTGGCCAAGAAAAAATCAAATTCCAACTGTCCTTCAGCAGGGCACTCTTCCAACCTATTTTTGCGCAAAGCTACAACCAACACTCTCGGGAGAAAGTGCAACCTAGAAGCAATTGCTCCACTATTTCTCCATTCCTTTTACATAACTGCATCTAGAAAAACCATGGAATCCCATCTTTGTAAATCTATTTGCTGTCAGTATCTTCTTCTGGAGGGTGGCCCAAGTGAAAGGTTCTCGCTTTTGGCAGGTACTACTTATTCCAACAAAGTGTTAGTGGGATCTACATTTCTGTATGTAATGCTTGGAAAATGGAGTTTTTGGTAAGCACTGCTTATTCCAACAAAGTGCTAGCAGGATCTCCGTTTCTATATGAAGGCTTGAAAAATGGGGTCTTTACCCTAGAAGTGCAAACTAGTAACCATTTGCAATTGGGAATGTCATTTCATTAGGGAACAACAAATTAGGCTCAACTTCTGTCCCCAAGGAGAGCTGAGCATTGTTTGATTAATTGTTACATTTTGATTGATTTGATATGATTGGATATGATTTGAACTAAAGATGCAAGAACTAGGTAAAACAATAAAAAATTGACCCTATTCTCTACTCTTTTAACAATTGTTTTTCAAGATTTCCATGAATTTCTTTAAGATTTTGATGAATTTTATCAAGTTTTTGTTAAAAAAAAATTAAGAAAAAAAAGAAACAAGTTTCATTATTTGTTATAATGTTTTTTATCTTTGTTTTGAACTTTAATTAGTTTGTACATCTTGTAGGCTTGCATTTAACTTTATTTTTCTTAATCTAAAATTGTGTAATTTCCTATAATAGCATAATTAGATTGCAAGAAAGGCTGGTAGTTCAAGTTCAATGGATCTGGGTGCAAACTAAAAATAATGATAAAACATCTCCTTCATGGAGACATACTACTATGGAGTATAATGGTAAAATAATGAATGTGTTATTAAACAGAGATCAAGAATGATCTATATATACAAGTGTACAAGAGAATATTTCTATAACAAACAGAGAGAGAAATAGAAACATTCTGAAGAGAAAAATAGAAACAAAAGGAAGTTTCCATATTGTACAAAGAGAGAATATGGAAACATGGAAGAAGAGTGACCATTAGAATAGAAACAAATTTACGAAAGAGAGAGAAACATAAATAGAGAGATATTTAACTCTAATACCCTCCCTTAATGGTCAATCTAACTTCAAAACAAAAGTTTGCAAGTGAATCCTCAAAAGGCGTCAGGAGAAGTGAAAACCTTGCGAAAAACCGAAGTAAAAAACTTTGTTGCGCACAGAAGAGCTGAGACTCAATATTTTTGTGGTGAAAAACCGGAAAAAACCAGACACGATTTTTGAGGTGAAAAATCGATCAAAATAGTCACGATTTTTTAGGTGAAAAATCGATCAAAACCAATCACGGTTTTTTAGGTGAAAAATTGATCAAAACCAGACACGATTTTTGAGGTGAAAAATCGATCAAAACCAGTCACGATTTTTGAGGTGAAAAATTGATCAAAACCAATCACGATTTTTGAGGTGAAAAATCAATCGAAACCAGATGAGACCCTCGCTTCTTCCGGGTGTGGTAAATCTTGCCATTAAATCTTGGACTGCCTTCCAACATAATGTTAGTGAGAGACGCCATTAAAATTTTGAAAAGGCATTGAATGAATCCAAAACACAGATTCCGAGGCAGATTAACAGAAGACCTTGAAAAAATGAACGAGGACCCAGAAGAAAACTCGAAAAACCCGCTAGGAATCTGTAATCGGATTTTGAATCCGCTGGCACAAATTTTGAGGCTCAAAAATCGAGGCACCCAGAAAATTCCGAGGACAACCCAATTGAAGTTTAAAAAACACACCAAGAATCTGCGAAAAAAAAATGACTGAAACTGAAGGGTCAAAACCCTAGTCGAAAGTGCAGAAACCCTAGGTGGGTTGTTGGAGAAAATGAACAATCCCCAGAATTTTGAACACAAACCATGCCAAGGAGATTCGAAAAATTTTAATCTAAAATTTCATAAGAAATTGAAAATTTTTGAAGAACCTATTTTGAAAAAATAAAACAAAAAATTTCTAGAATGAAATTATTATTTTTCGAAAAAGATAGCTCTGATACCATATTATGGTAAAATAATGAATGTGTTATTAAACAGAGATCAAGAATGATCTATATATACAAGTGTACAAGAGAATGTTTCTATAATGAACAGAGAGAGAAATAGAAACATTCTGAAGAAAGAAGTAGAAACAAAAGGAAGTTTCCATATTGAACAAAGAGAATCTGGAAACATGGAAGAAGAGTGACCATTAGAATAGAAACAAATTTACGAAACAGAGAAACATAAATAGAGAGATATTTAACTCTAATATGGAGAAGGGGATTTTCCACCCTTGGAATTGATGAAACCCCAAGGGACGAAAGACCCAACACCACCTCACTTATACTAGAGCTCTTGTGAGCTAGGGAGATTTGCTTGAGTTAAAGAGAAATGAAGCTAACTATAATGCAATAATGACAAATATTGAAATAACTCGACGATATAAGATAATTTAAACAATAGAAATGGAAAGAACAAACAACCAAGACCAACTAGTAGGCTCTGCAAGCTCTCTATCTAGGACGTCTACGTGAGTCAAGGACTATAGCGCGGTGCACATGCATCCTGTATGGACAGGGTATAGAGAACCCTAACAGAAAGGTACAAGGTAATAAAATATATGAACAAAAAGTAAACTAAGCTACATGGGACAAACGAGATTACAAGTAAACTAAAAAGCAACTATCTAAAGACAAAAGATGAAAAAGGAGATCTCACAGCCCTTTTTGTAGACACTCGATGTACAACTTTGATCTACTCCTCGAACCTACACAAACGAAGATGAGAAAATGTTGTGGTTGTTTGTTTTAGAGCCCTGTCGAAATTAGACACCCGTTTTGGTGTTTCCACCTCCACGAACACCAAGAAAGATATGATCAATAATCCAATAAACGATAAATGATAATGGATACAAGAGGAAATGATAAAGATACTAAGATATGCTTGTTCAAAATGGAATGAGTGCAAGGCAAAAGATGAGTGAAAGTGTGCTAGCCTGCAACGAAAGGTGGTGCAACAATGATGCAAGGTGACCAAAGCATTGTAAAAACTGTCCAAATGGTAAAGAAGTTCATGAATCAACCAATAAGTGATTCAAATCAAGAAGGCTGAGAATGGAGGCGAAAAGGAGGTTTTAAGGAACCCAAAAGATTCCAAACGTTGATAGCCTGTCAAAAGAGGCGCCACACTCCCAAGGGCAACATGTGTAATGCTGCAATGGCCACCTTCAGTCTGCAGATTTTTGGGATGAGTGTGCGTCGTGCAAACGTCTTTGTGACGCACATGTCTCCTAAATCAAAAAAATCCACATGGTCCGGAATTTGAACAAAAAGCAATGACTAGGCAAGCAAGATGAAGTGGAGGCTTAGGTGGAGATTTGATTCAGCCAAAGTGGAGGTGTCATGCAACGTGGAACTACACGTGGTACAATTTACGACATTATCATAACATGTTAGAACATAAGATTTAAAATTGATAAAAAGGATAAAAATGATGACAATCAGATACAGATCACGAGATAGTGATCACTGAAATTACGCCAATATGGGTAGAAACTTCAAATATGTTAGATAGCCATACTATAGGGTGAAAGATTTGGATAGTGGTTTGGCCCCCACAAAGGAAGGCTAAATAAGATAGGCACAAACATAATAGCCCCCCCTTAGAATGGAATGTGTTGCACAAAAGGGAACACGATTCATTTTAAGGAGAAAAGAGATGTGGCATGTCAACATGACAAGATGTTTCAATGGAATGCCACCCTACAACATATGGCACATGATACCCACAACATTTTGCATTGTCCCTGAATGTCGAAAGTCAATATATGACAAGTAGAGGAAGTGTACGACATATAAGCTCTTGTTTCCAAGTACCTACAGAGCCACTTGGGTCCTTCAAGAGGACACACCATTAAAAGACAAGCACAAGAGAACATAGACAAGCATACTCTAATCTGCAGATGAGAAGAGGGAATTGCCTCAACGATCGTCCACAATAATATCATCATCCTCCCAATCTTGATCATAGGCGGGGGGAGGCCAAGCCTGAAGAAGTACAACCACTAGGGCAGCCCCAAGCATCTTCCCAACAACCAAAGCCAAAGATGATGTTGCCTCGACATTCTCATCTAAGAGCTCCACTAAGTCAAGAAAGGAGCCGCATCGCCAACCTCTATAAAAGGGTGTTGACAAACTCAAGAGAAGGCAGAGCCTCCTCAACAATAAGCACAAATGCAAACAAGAAGTCAAAGGAACGGATTTTCAACGACGAAGTTCAAGCATAGGGCACTGCTCACAATTTCTATTGGATGATTGATGTAGGGTACTCCCCTTACACACTCAACACATGCTCTAATACCACTTGATGAAGGGCTACGCCACCCTTACAAACTCATATCCAAACACAAAACAACATAGAGATAAAGATAGAATAAGAATGTTTCACAAAGCATAGATTGGTGATGCTTACAATGCTACCAAATGCTTAAGGATGAGATCCTTATAACCTCTACAAGATGAGATCATTACAACCTCTTACAATCATTACAACTTCTTGAAGAAGAGTGAGCTCCCTTTACAAATGCTCATATGCCTTGTTTACATAGGCACCTACCACCCAATAGATTACAAACACAACCAAAGTGGGATAAAGTTTGGAAAGGGTAGATACAACTACCTTGCTACAAATATTAAATGCATGAGGTAATTTAATAAATGCCTAAAGATAATTATTAAATACGGAAAGTATTAAGAATAAAGCAAAGGAGACTAGGAGGACCAAACAAACTTCATTAAGATAAAATCCTATCTCACCTGAGGGCCAGGCAGCCATAATTGTAGCAATTGAGAAACACATTATTCCTTTTGAAAACCCAGAGGAAACGACAATTGAGTCTGTCAAAGAATTTATAGAAGTCGTAAGCAAAAGTTCTAAGAAGAAAAGAAAACTCATTGAGAGAAAGTCGATAACAAAGAATAGTGATAGTGGTAATAAACATGCTCAATCTGATTTACCAAAGTGCTTTATGAGATTATGCCAGAACCAGAACAAGCCAACCAACTAAGTTTTTTCATGATGTTGAACATCCATAGTTGGAACGTCAGAGGGATCAAGATGCCTGATAGAAAATACCTAAGTAGCCGATCCTGGTTCTGGTTCGGATTCGGGTTCGGGTTCGGGTTCGGGGATTCGGCAAAAATTTTTTTGGGCCGGATCCTGGTTCCGCGGGTATATATATAGACATTTTCGAAAAATATATATATATATATTATAAATTTATATATGTATGTATATTCATAGATTCCATACATTTAACATGTCCATGCTCATTCATCATTAGTTCAAAACTTCAAAGTTGAAACATACAATGATAATTATAAGAAGTAGAAGTGTGATTCTCATATGACATAATGATAAAATGATAAATCCATAATTGTCAGTATATAATTATATCATATTCAT
>MU227705.1:465398-481101 GCA_018584345.1 Thuja plicata | reverse complement strand
CTCCCGAAAGGGGTTGTTCCGGATAGGTCCGGACATCTTAACATTTATATTGTTACCGTGTGTGATAACTTATCATGATTAACATTTTAAGAATGTTTGGATTGGGCCATATATCATGATATGAAAAATTCTACAAATCTATTAAACTCTCTCTAAAGCGGGAGTGTTAACATATTGTTCGTTCGTGTTTAACTATGCATATATTATATATATGTGTATATATATATAATATTAATAATAATTGTTAATATATATATTTCTCTGATAAATATATATTGGAACGAACTCATATATATATTAGTTATTAATAAATGATATGTATAATGAACAGTCACTTCATTTAGTATCAACAGCCACATCTCTCTATAATGAATAGTCACAACTATTCATTATAGATTCTATATATAAATACAAATATATTTTGTAGAATCGATCAATCACCAAGGCAATGGCATTCTACTACATATTAGTTTATACATTATCTTCAGATCTACATTTCTTAACAGCAATCACGGTGAACGGTATTAAAGTTGAAGATAGACTCAAAGGTGCTGCAAACTTTGTTTCATGGAAAATTCGAATTATAGCATTGCTTCAAGAACTTGAATTAGAGTCATACATAGAAGAAGACGCACAAGATGCCCGAAGATGAACCTGAGAAGACATGGAAAAGACGAAACAACAAGGCTAAGAAAATGATAATTGATGTTGTTAAAGATCACATTCTCCCATCCATAGCAAAATTAACAACTGCTTATGAAGTGTTCAAAACCATTCAAACCACATACGAGATCAATAATGCAAGCAAAATGCTGACATTAAAGCAGCAACTCATGAACATCAAAATGAATAAAGGAGAAACATTTACGTCCTATTTGCTGAGAATTTCCGAATTGAAAGATCAACTTTCCACCATTGGAAATAATGTAGATGATATAGAACTATCTCTAATAGCCCTTAGAGGATTACCAATAGCTTGGGAATCTTTTATCCAATGCATTAGCGGTCGACCTTCACTACCTAAATTCGACCAACTCAAGAATGATTGCACTCAAGAAGAATCTCAACTAATCTCGAGGGATTGGTCAAAATAAAGAGGGAGAAATTCAAGCACTACATGCAAGCAGCAAAGGAAAGAAAAGGAAGTTTAAATGGAAGCGAGGAAACAATAACCAACATCACAAAAACAGAGACTTCTCTAAAGTCCAATGCTGCAGGTGTGATAAATTTGGACATACTCACAGGTTATGTCCGGAAAGAAAGAAAGCTCAAGCAACCATAGCTTAAGTTCGTGAAGTAGAGAATCCTCTATTCTTCTTAGCCTTATCAGGTGAATTAAACTCAAATAAAAACACTTGTATAATTGATAGCGGAGCATCAAGACACATAACCGGATTTAGAGATCAGTTTGAAACCTTTAAAGGACATTCATCAAAAGAAGTCACAATTGGAGACAATTCCACCTATCCAGGGAAAGGAATTGGGACCTGCACAATCAAATTAAGAACAGGAGTAACTTTGAAATTGGAAGATGTTCTCTTTGTACCGGGCATAAAGAGAAATTTGGTCTCTATTTCAGGCCTAGCTGATCAAGGGTACCATGTCACCTTTCATAAATATAAAAAGTTGCTCTGGCTTAAAAATTCTAACATAAAAAATGTTATTTCTATAGGATCTAGAGACGGTAGTCATGAAGTATCAAACTTTAATGAACTTTAGCATAGAAGATTAGGACATCTTGGGTTTAGTGCCCTACCTTATATAGGAAAGATTACTACAGGAATACCTCATCTAAAATCTGATCATGTTGGTACTTGTAAAGGATGTGCCCTAGGAAAAAATACAAAAGGGTCTTTTCCTCCAAGTGAACATAAATCAAAAGTTGTACTAGAACTTGTTCACACTGATTTGTGTGGACCAATGTCAACTCCCTCACTAGGGGGATTTTTGTATTATGTGACTTTTATTGATGACTAATCTAGGAAAACTTGGATATATTTCCTAAAACTTGAAGAATCTAATGAAGTACTGGTAAAGTTCAAAGAATTTAAAGCCTTAGTGGAAAATCAGACCGGGAAGAAAATAAAAACTCTAAGATCAAATAATGGGGGTGAATATATAACTGAAAACTTTAAAAAATTCTGCATTTCTGTCGGGATTAAGAGGGAGAGTACAATACCTTATAATCCTCAACAAAATGGAGTTGCAGAAAGGAAAAACAGAACCATCATTGAAGCCGCAAAAGCCATAATGCATGACCAAAACATATCTCATTTTGGGAAGAAGCCGCAAACACAGCTGTGTACATCCAAAACAGATGCCCTCATTCAATCTTAGAGAACATAACACCTGAAGAAGCCTTTACAGGGAATAAGCCAGATTTAAGCCATCTAAGAATCTTTGCTTGTCCTGTATACATTCATGTTCCCAAAGAAAAGAGGACAAAACTAGAACCCTTCAGAAAGAAAGGCATATTTGTTGGCTACAATGAAACCACTAAAGGAAAGGATACAAAGTCTATGTTCTGGGACAGAGATCTATTGAAATCAGTAGAGATCTCAAATTTGAAGAAGATGCAGCTTGCAAACTCTCTCTAAGTGCTAAAGATGATCAAATCACATAGTTAGATAAAAATCATACAATTGAGAATCAACGAGAGAATATTATAGAAGAGCATGAACCTCCATCATCTAATTTTGAGAATGCTGAAAATCCTAACAACAAGAAAAGGCCGCTATGGGCAAGAAAGATGATTGAAGAAAATAATGTGGAACCTGATGAAGTATTTAGACAAAGTAAGAGAACAAGAAACCAAACATGCTATGTTGCACTTATAACTGAGCTTACAAAAACTGAACCATCAAATGTTGAAGAGGCCTTGACATGTCAAGCTTGGAAAGATGCAATGATCGAGGAATACCAATCTATCTTAAAGAATGATGTCTGGGATGTTGTACCTAGACCTAAAGACAAATCAGTTGTCTCTTCAAAGTGGTTTTCAAAATCAAATATGCACAAGATGGAAGTATTGAAAAACACAAAGCCAGATTTGTTGCCAGGGGATTTTCTCAAAAGGCCGGAATTGATTATGAAGAGACTTTTGCTCTAGTTGCCCGATATACTTCTGTAAGAACCATTATTGCCATTACAGCATCCAAAGGGTGGAAGATACATCAAATGGACGTGAAAACTACTTTTTTGAATGGTGTTATTGAGGAAGAAGTATATATAGAACAACATGAAGGTTTTGCTACACATGACAGAAATCTTTATGTATGCAAACTAAAGAAAGCTCTCTACGGTCTCAAGCAAGCTCCCAGGGCTTGGTATGAAAGGATTGACAGTTATCTCCTCAAGCTAGGATACTCCAAAAATGAAGCTGATCCTAACATATATTTCAAAATATCTAATGGTGATATGTTAATACTTGTTCTCTATGTTGATGACTTACTGATAAGAGGTGAAGATCATCTTATTGCAAAATGCAAACAAGATCTTGTGGCCGAATTTGACATGAAGGATTTAGGTCTTCTGCACTATTTTCTGGGTCTAGAAGTATGGAAAAAAGAGAACTACATTTTTCTAAACCAAGGAAAATACACCACTAATTTCTTGACCAGATTTGGTATGATGGATTGTAAACCTCTATCTACTCTAATGGAAACAAATCTTCATAAGCTTAAAAGTGAAGCAGATACTATAGACAGATTATCGGATCTATTATGTACTTGGTAAACACTCGCCCTGATATTTGCTATGCTACTAATGTGTTAAGTCATTTCATGTGCGAATCTAAGAAGTTACCCCTAATGGTTGCGAAGCATATTCGGAGATATTTGTGCGGTGCTGTTGGCCTTGGCCTGAAGTATGAGAATGTTGAGATACAACTCCAAGGGTATTCTGATTCCGACTGGGCAGGCAGTTCAATTGATCGTAAAAGTACTACAGGGTGTTGTTTCAGTCTTGTATCAGCTATGATATCCTGGTTCAGCAGGAAACAATAAGCAATTGCCCAGAGTTCCACTGAAACCGAATATATGGCTGCTTCCATGGGAGCTCGTGAAGCTGTGTGGTTAAGAAAGTTACTATTTGGACTATTTGGGAAGTCCTTAAATCCTACAGCGATTCATTGTGATAATCAAAGTTGCATCAAATTGTCTATAAATCCAGCATTTCATAATCGATCCAAGCACATAGAAATTCCCTATCACTACATAAGAGATATGGTAGACAAAAATGTTATCAAATTGATGTACATCAGCACCGAAGAACAAAATGCAGACATATTTACCAAGCCTCTTGGAAAGTTGAAAGTGCAGTACTTCAAAGGTAAACTTGGTATGACTAAATTGTAATTGAAATTTCTGAGATTAAATCTCTAATACATGTAATTCGATATATTCATGAATATTTAATGTGAGAATATTGCAATATTGCATTTATGTGTTATGTCATGAAAGGTGACAATCTTTCATTTGATATATGTGTGAGGTCGCTATTGTAAGGTGACGACCTTAGCAATAGCTTGACCATGTTATCATGACAGACTCCATTAAGTTGTTGTCTCAGATTGTGCCGGAAATCATGTTAGCTAAAATGTATCATGATCGACTATATTATTGTGCTGTCCCGAAATGTGTCGGAAATCATGATACGATGATTGATGTGTTGTGTTCTTGATCTATTGTCATGATAGACTACACTAACTTTATGTCCCGGAAAGCGCCGGAGATCATGACAACTTTTGTATTACGATAGACCATTCATTTGATGTCTCGACGGTTGTTGGAGATCGTAATACATATATTGAGGGAAACTATTGTGTTGTTTCTGAGATCAAGAGTGTTAACTGATAGACTACTTTTGTTTTGTCCCGGAAAGTGCCGGAAATCAAATAACTCATTTCCTTATTAAGTGGTAAGATTGATGCTCACAATTATTTGTGATGTGAGTTCATATTTTATGAGATGTTCATGCTAGCTATATCCTCCCTCGCTAAGAGGGAGTGTTGAATTATAGCTTCGATCGGATTGATATTCTCATACAAATTGTGATGATTTGATATTTATAAGCAAGTATGTATGTATATATATAATATATATTATACATTTAAATAAGAGATGCTTTATTAACATATCCAATTAACTGTGATTATAATCACTGCAGATCACCGCAGTATTATCTCAGATCAAACTGAGATTGAGATCACCGTAAATTGTATTAGATAGTGATCATAGTGATTGGGATTATTAATCCCAAAACCCCGATTCACTGCTGGCATCGATACCTATATTATCGAGTAACTAATAATTGTTAAGACCGGTCATGGCACATAAGACCATGACCCTTCGTGGGTTATACCACGTAAGGGTCATGTCCTTACGTGACATGACAATTGGTTATATATTTATATGAGTATCGGATGCAATATAATATCAATCAAGGTGGCAATATTTATATCTACATTCGATACTCAACTCAAGGCAGCGATAATACTAATTGGCATTCATATTATATTCAGTCAAGTCTACGAATCATAATTTGTATATCTTATCACAAGCAGAAGAATTCAGACTCACAGTGATAAAAGAAAAGCAATTATATTCTCTATCTGAGATCCATTTTCCTTAACATAAGGCAGGGGTGCCCAATTGCTCCTGCATTATTTGTTATAGCAGCTTATGCAGTGCACTATATTCTGAGGAGTACAGAGCTTGGACCCCTTTGAAAGGTATCTCCCTTCCCAATAATGATGAGTTGGTAAATCAGCAGTTTGTTGATGACACTTCTTTGTTCCTTGAACTCACCAAGTGTAACTTTGAGAATATACTTAAAAGACTTCAGTTATTCTGTTTGGCCTCAGGTGCCAAGGTGGCTCCACATAAATCTAATGTTATTGGTTGGTCTGATATTGCCCTTGATTGGATTTTGAATATGGGGTGGAGTTAGAATGGACCCAATAGTATTGTTCGTTATCTTGGGATCCCTTTGCTATAGAACCCTCTATAACAGATATGTGGCAGTGGGTGTTCTCTAAGATTGAAAACAAACACATCAAATGGCAAACCCATCATTTGTCATTGGCTGGTAGGCTTTAAGTGGTGCAGAAAGTTTTATCCTCACATGCTATTTACCATGCCTCTTCCTGGTTATTTGCTAACTATCATAATGATAGATTGGAGAAAAATTTAAGGGACTTTTTGTGGTCAGATGGGCTTGGCAATAATAAGAGGCATTGTGTGAAATGGAAATGGTGTTGTATGCCTAGGAGTCTAGGGGGCTTGGCCTCAAAGATTTGAGGAGTCATGGGGTTGCTCTTGCTTCTAAGTAGATTTTCAAGAGTCTCCAAGGTAATGCTCCATGGCAAGTGCTAGTAAGGAATAACATTATCAGGTCAGGCATCAAGAAAGGCAAACATTGGAAGGACACTCCTCTATTTGACATTGTCTTTGGTCAATTTGATTTGAAAGCATTTGGATCCAGTATATTTGCTTCAATTTGGAAGACCTGGGTTCAGATGAGATCCCTTATTTGTTCTAAGGAAGTTGTGGGTGGTCCTCCTGCCTAATCATTCATCATTGTTGGAACAAGATGAACACGCCATTGCACCTCCTTGCATATGCATTATCTCCCAAATAATATAGCACTACAGTACTTGCTTTGCCAAGGAGAGCTCCACCATATAGAGCTAGTGAAGTTGCTATTGGGTATGAGCGAGCATTTGCTACTCATATCCAAAAGTGATGGTAAATGTTAGGAAAGAGTCCTTGTGCTATTAATGACCAATCCAAAGTAAATGCTTTGTAAATCGTGGTACCTCCATGGTCAAGATTATTTGTTCCTCCAACCTCTTGCAATCAAGATTCTATCACAAGTTTTCTTCTTCTTTTTTAACATTTGTATTGTAGACTTTAATACTTGGCATTCTTTGTTTATTTTGCATTTTTTTTATTTTGAAGTTGTGTTGGTTTTCTCTCCTATTTCAGCAAGTTGCTAGTTCTTCCTCTAGACGGAATTGGAGTATATACTCCATTATCCACTGAATGAATTGTAATAGGTTGGCTGCAAAAAATGCAGAAGACTTAGTTTATATTTATTCCAATTTGCATCTTCTATCACATAAGCAACACCACAAGGATGGCAAAATGAAGCATTGGGATGTAATCTGTGAGTGTACCAACTTAGATGCAACTATTGAAGAACTTACTACAGTCACTATATGATGTCCCCTTCCTAATTTGCCCTAGAATTTGCTGCAATAATACACTCCTGGATATAGTTAATAGTTAGGGTTAGTCAAATTGCATAATATTCATCAAGTATAAACACATTGGGGAATGTCTACACCAAACCTAAGAGTGGATGTCTACCACAACCCTCTTGCTTGGTGGCTTGTATCTGCTTTCCCCAAGCATGTGCCATCTCCCTACAAACAGTTGCCATCTTGTGGAGTTGGCCAGAGGTTGTAAGCGATTACTTGACTTTGTACGTGCCCTCTTTGTCCTAGGCTGCAATGGTCTTTCTAGGACGGCCTACTTACGAGCCCACTCGCCACCCTTCTCTTACACCTCAGGCCCCCTCTCTTACAAGGTAGTTTTTAGACATATAAGATATGGAATAAGGAAGCATGGTAGGGTGCCTTAAGACAGCAGTTCTCCCTCCATGCCATCCCCCTCCATTCTTACATGCTTGGAGATCTTTGGTTTTGTCAACGATCCCTCAACATAGGGGTTGGAAGGGAAATTGCAATTGGGTGCCCTTAGCTGTTCTCTCCCTTCCACAGTGTAATAGGGTGCCCTCATAGATGTTCTCCCTACTTGCCACTATAGTAGGGTGCCCTATTGTGGTTCTCCCTTAATGCAGATTCCTTCCTTATCCCTTTGACCAACAGTTGCAGTGTTATCATATGTGTTCAATGTTCATTTGCATAAATAGAGATGTGCATGTATATACATATATAAAGCTAAGGCATGATCTCTACATCACGACTGAAAATTGTAATGTTAACAAATGACAATCTGAATCTGCATATTAACAAAATGGAATATATATTTCTCCTCTGCTGTTCCTTTACTTTATTTATCACTTATTCGATGGATTGATGCAGTTGCTGAGTATATATTTCTGCTGATGATAATGTGCTGCTGTATGTTTCAAATTGCTGTACAATATAGACTGCTGATTAAATTTTGTTGCTTGCCTGATTAGGTTGATCTGCTCTTGTATCTTATTCTCCTTTATATCTGCTCTTAACCGATGGCATTGCTGAGTATATCTATATTTCTTTCTGTTGCTGATGATGATTTATGAGGCATTCTACAAATGAATCTCTCCCCTATTTATCCCTTCATGACGGGAGAGTCACAACTCTTTCACTTCTTCACACCTTTTAAATTGCACCTCTTGGATATAATAAGGTACTTATTATTTCTGACTTAATCTGAATTGGTCATCATACTTAATAGATTTGCTTAAATAGACTCTGTTACACCAACCATGGAATCACACCCTTTTAGAAAACTTAACTATTATTTGTTTAATGCTTTGATTGTGACTAGCCATTATTGCTGTTTATGTCTTGAGACTATTTGCTGCCTTTATTCCTTACAAACTGATGAGACCCTTTTTCGCGATGCGCGGGCATGACATAGGTTCCAGCGTTGCTTGGAAAAGGATTCCGCTGTCCACATTCTTAACATTGCAATACAACTAAACATTTGACAGTTTGCTGTATATTTGGAATGACACCAGCTGCTACAAGAGTTCAATATTTAACAAATCTCAAAGAATCTTCCCTATTCTGCAACCATACTCCTATTCTTTACACACGACTTGTAATGGAAATAGCCACTATCAGAAACTGTCAGTTGACTCAAACTGCAAAAAAACATGTCATCCAGCACATATCAATTGCGCTAATCATAGCCAGGAAAGCATTATGCTCCATGCTTCAGAATGCTCTATGCTGAGAGGCAATGTCCTGAACAACTAACTCCTGCAAGAATTCTTCTATTATTCACAGCATCATGCCAACAATTTGAGCCTCGCGAACTTGGCACAAACCCTTGCCAATCTCCAAGAACAATTGTAATTGCTGAAACTTCCAAAGCATACACCCAACACAATATATCACACTATTAAATCCTATTTCAGAAAAGGGACATTGCACACTATGGATGATGATGATGAGATACTCAAACATGATGCACCTAGTGGGAGTGGCATTGCTTTGGGTTCAAATGATGTTGAACATGAAGCAAACGATGATGATCTTGATCTAGATCCTTTTGATGATTGCTGAACATTGAAGATAGAAGACAACTATTATTACTGGTTGTCAAATTTGTAATTGTAATGATTTTCATCTGAATCGTGAACTATCATTTGGCATTTAATATTTATCTTTATCCCTAGCATTTTTGCATTTGGCATTGATCGATGATGAAATATCATATTATCAAATGTATTTAGTTTTACAATTGTATACTAATATAAATTAAATATATATATACCCATGTACCCAAGGGCAAAAAAAGTTGCTATACCTACTTACCTAGTTATCATACCCATAATCATGCTCGTACCCATACTGGCAACTTAGCATTCTTTTAATTTGTTTACATTCTCCCTAGGTTTCACTTAACGGGGGTGTTGGTGTGAATGGTGGTATTTCCTATCCAGTTCCCCCTTTTGTAGAGTGAACAAGGCATATTATCTAACTAGTTCTTCGTGAGGTCCTTTTCAAACACGTCCACACGCTAAGTTAGGAATCTTTCTAGAAGTCTCTATTAGATGTGTGTTCTTATCTCTAGTTGTCACGTGACATAGAATCAAGACAGTTGACATCATCCTAGTTAGTCCTATCTCTCAACCTTGTCGATATAAGCAAGGCAACTCATTGTACATAATGGATTTTAATCTTTAATCAGTAGACCATAATCCACTTTGCACCACAATCAAGCAATATTTTGCTCTCGGTACTCTCTTGTAATAGTTAATCTCTGGGAGCTTGACTCCATTGGTGACTCTTATCAGTTTATGACAGCCAACCATTATATAAAAGTATTTCAAATAGAATACACATTACATTACATTACACATGTAAGATAGAACAGTTAATGAAGAAAAATTATACCGGTACATCAATAGAACGAACTCATGCTCTCCTCACTGATGCAATCCCACTATCCCTGAATGTTGTTTGGGTACCACTTATAAAGTAAAGAACTTCCTACTATCTTTTGATGGATGGTTTGAGTCTAACGCAAAATGTGCAGTGTATTTGACATTTGCTATGACATTGAAGAGCTAGAGATTCTAATTTATGGCACCCAACAATATGTCATATGAAATAAACTACCAGCTAGAAACTCTCAAGTATAAAGCATTAGCTTCATGTTCAGCAAGATATTTTGGTGTTCTTAGATCTACATTAATAAATGTGCTACACAGAAGTTGTGCATTTGTCTGGTGCTTTAATACACCAACAAAAATGCTGCATTCTTAAGTTGTAGATTCAAGAAATATACTCGTTTGAAATGCATCTTCTTTGAATATTACCAACTTAGACAAGATTGGATTAATATCATTGTTCAGTAGTGCATAAATACTAAAAACTAGAAAAATACTCGTATACAGTATTTTGAGTTCAAAGTTTTCAAATACAAGAAAGCTTATTTTAGTAGACAGGTAATCAAAAGTCCAATTATTACTATGTTCTCCAGTTTCATCTTAAGCGAAAATACATACTTGTGTTCTGATTCATCTTGCATAAATGCATGTAAAGCTTCCACAGCAAGGGAAAATGAAAGAAACAGAAGAAACAGCTGCCTACACACATGTACAAAGCAATAGCCAGAATTTAAGTGTCAGTTCCAGTCATCAGATTCTATGATATTATTATCTAAACATTACCCTATCTGTTCCATTTTCAACTTATAGTCAAATAATGAGCTTAGATATCCAATTTCGAGACATGGAATACAATGCCTGGAAAAGCCAACTATAACAGCAATCAAACCATTATCAAAGATAGTTCAAATCATGCATTACATGTCGCATTCTAGTTGTCTATTGTCACACTCAAGAAATGTCATTTATACTTGATAACTTTAAAAAACTTGCAATATTGTAATTTAAAATAACAATTTCATCCACTGAAAGGCTACCACATAAATACTTATGTCATGTTCTATAAAACACTTAAATAAGCTTTCTTTACAAATAAATGGAAATCAAATAAAAAAAGACTATCAATGACATTAACTAGGTGGTGCTATAACTGATAATATACACCAGAGAATTCAGCACATGTATACAGTAGTGAATCCTGATAGTATAATACTTCAGTAGACCACTTTAGAAGACTCGGTCCATATAGTAATTCTGATATTAAGAGACACAAACCAGAGCCTACTCACAACCTACCCACAACAAGAGAGTGTCTGCAGCAAATGCCACTGAACTAACTAGAGCATAGAAATATTACACTATCTGCCAGATGTGTCTACCAGACGTTGCACTTTTCAAATGACTTTGTCAAAAACCTTGAATCTATTAAAGTAGTATTGTAATATTTTGCTTATAATGGTCATTTAAGTAGCTCAGTTAATAACTTTCTATTTTGTAATTCAGTCAGTCAGTTTCAGTAACTTCAGTTTATGTCTTTGGTTCTCAATCGTTTCCATTATGGAAAGATCCTCTGTAATCTTCTATATAAGGAGTATTCTCTCCTTTGTTTAATACAACAACCATCAACTATCATTTCAATGATTTCATGGAATCAAAGGAGAGGTTCTGTTTTCGTAGATTTTTTTCAATAAAATCCGTGGTTTAATTACCTAGAAATTTCCTTGAAATTTCTAGAAGTATTTCACCTGATTATTTTAAACAAAAATCGTGGGATTTTTTGATGAATTTCTTGTTTAATAAAATTCATGGTTTTACCTGGATATTCTTTTCCAAAAGTTTTTGATGGGTTTCTCATTTGAAAATTCAAAACCTTTTTAGAAGATTTTTGAAGGTTTTTTTTATCGTTTCTTTTTTTTTTAACAAAAAATCGTGGTTTTCTTTGTCAAGGGTTTGCTGGTTTTCATTGCCATGGGTTTGCTGGTTTTTGACGATTTTTTGAAAATTGTGGGATTATACCATTTTTTGATACAAAACGATGGTTTTTGACTTCTTTTTCACAAAGTCGTGGCGTTTTGTCTTCAACAAAAAATTTCAACAATTTTTTTATAAAATCATGGATATTCTTGCTCTAACAAATAAATGAAAGCTAGCATAGTAGAAGTTGTTAATAATAGACTAAGGAACTCTATCCACAATGAAGGCCTTTTTTCATCTTGGGATGCAGATATGAGGAAAAACTGGTTCAATCTCATTATCCCCCCACAATATGGTAGAAGTGGTGTTGATAAGAAACAAATCAGAGCTGATTGCAAGTGGGAGGCCCCTTTGAAAGGTTGGTGCAAATTAAACTTCGACGGTGCTTCACAAGGAAACCCAGGGCAGGCAGATATGGGTTGTATCATTCACTCTGCAGATGGGTCCATGCTTGCTAAGTTGGCCAAACCTTTGGAGAATGCTACTAATAATATGGCTGAAATAGGAGCTTTAATTGAAGGTCTGAAATTAGGCATTGAGATTGCAATAAGGAATTCAGAAATTGAAGGCGATTCTCCAATTATCATCAATGCTTTAAGATCTGGTAAAACACCAAACTGGAGGCTTAACTCAAGATTGGAACTACCTTTAACACTTATAAATAAATTCAATAATGCTAAATTTATGCATATCTATAGGGAAGGCAACAAAATGGCGAATGCACTCGCCAATGCTGGAGCTGATGGTGAGTCTGTCAGAATCCTCCTTACCCTTCCTTAGGTTTAATGAATCATGTTTAACATCATAGAATATCTGGCGGCAGAGGACGACTCACAAAAAGGCTTTTAGGACAGGAATTTGCCAACTGGTGACTAAATTATTATTTGGTGGCTTTATTGCTCTCATTTATTCTATAAACCTAGATTTGTGTTCACCTATTAAGAGGAAAATATGAAGGCCGATGGACTGGTCAGTGGTTCGAATACTTTTAACATACTTGTTTTCCTCTTTCCTATCATTTGAACTTTCTCCACCTAGATATTGTATATGGCTTGTAATTAGAAATATATGCATTGATTCCAATCTGGTTATATGTTTATATGTAGTTCCCTTTTCTTGTGTATCCCCCACTCCTTGTTCTCATTTACCCTCCTCCATCTTAGCCCTCTCAATGCTGGTGTTTTCATTATTCTTAGTAAACACTTTATCGTGAACATCATTACTGTTAATGGAGGGAGAAGCTTCGAGGCTCTTCGGTTTTATATCTTTTAGAATCCTTTCCTGTGGTATTTACTTTTGACCGAGAAATTTGTTTGCTAAGATGGAGTCCAATGTTAGCACTTTTCAATCCTCCGGGAGAAGAGAAATGGCTTTCCTTGGTCCCATCACTCCTGAGGTATGGAGTCATATTCTTAGGCTGATGGTGGACATGGTAAGAAGAGGTATTGTGAAACCTTTTGGTGAAAATTATAGTTATACTCATCGCTCAAATGATGAGATTGTAGGCTGTTTAATCGCTTGTATGGTCATGGCGGGTGTTGAAAAGCAGGAGATTGTTGCTGTGTGCAGGAAGATCTTCCGTGAGAAGAATCTTTGAGGCTTGGAGAATGCTGTGTATGCCATTAATGAGAAGAATGATACTCCTCTCCCTGAATTTTACATGACAACAGATGTGGGTAGTCTAATAGGGGTGTCCAATACAGAATGGCACCCAATAATGTTATTCAAGGATAAATCCATTTTCTCTATTCATTGGCCGGAAATGAAGAGGAATATTCATTTCCTGCTTTGCTGGTCCAAGGTGATTCCTATGGCAGACAACAATTGGCTCTTCCATTACCTTGATGCTGAAGGGTATAGTGTCCTACCTACTTTTAGGAATCTGGACCTGGATCACATTCAGATTTATATGCACAATTCCTTTGTTCAGCGCAGTCCTTCCAAAAAGGCCAGTAATGGCAAAGCTAGGGAGTTTTCTGAGGATTTGGATGACAGCTTGGAGGAAGAGCTGGTTCTGGTTAAACCTAAATAAAACCATTATGTGGATAGGATAGTACTAAATTCTTCTTTTTGGAACATGTCTGAACTTCTTTTTTGGGTGCGTTAATAGTTCCACCTAAAACACACTATACTCCTTTAAACAGTTTTAAATTAGTTTCATGTTAATATAAGGTAGACTTTTAAAAGACATATCCAGTTAATCTGATAAGGAAATTTCTGTGTAGATTTTTGTTGTTTCATTCCTTACTTTTTATTTATGTATATTACTATATTGTATATTCAGACTTTTATATATAAATATGTATATGCTCATATATATATATTCAGATATATGTAAGTTATATATATTCATACATATTCTGTCTGTCTGTATTAATAAAATACAAGGCAAAAGCCTATTACCGAGCAAAAAAAAAATCATTGTTTTACCTAGAAATTATTTTCCAAAAGTTTTTGATGGGTTTCTCATTTGAAAATTCGAAACCTTTTTAGAAGATTTTCGAAGGTTTTTTTTATCGTTTTCTTTTTTTTAACAAAAAATCATGGTTTTCTTTGTCATGGGTTTGCTGGTTTTTGACAATTTTTTGAAAATTGTAGGATTATGCCATTTTTTGATACAAAACGAGGGTTTTTGACTTCTTTTTCACAAAATCGTGGCCTTTTGTCTTCGACATAAAATTTCAACATTTTTTTAATAAAATCATGGTTTCTTGTAGCAGTTTTTGAGGTCGTGCCTAGGTTTATAGGGTGAACAGTGTTTCTGCAAATGTAATGGAGTTTTTGCACGGTTTTTTTTACAAAATCATGGGTGTTACTGCTTTTCTAAAGCAATGGAAGGCTTTTTCCCTGTGTTACCGGATTCGCCCTACAGCCCCCTGATCCGGGTCCGGGTCCGGATTCTCCACCCGGTCCGTGCTGGATCCGGGCAGGGTCCGGATTTGGACCTGTGGGTCCGGATGGATCCGCGGGCCGCGNCGCGGATCCATCCGGACCCACAGGTTCAAATCCGGACCCTGCCCGGATCCAGCAAGGACCGGGTGGAGAGTCCGAGGATCCTCAAGGATCCCGCGCGAATCCTCAGGGACCCGCGGGCAGCAAAAGTGTAAAGTGGGCCCAAAACACTTAAAAAGTGTTTTTTTTATTATTTTTTTTCCTTCTAATCCTAATTCGACCCTTCTTATGGAGCCTCCAAATAGATTTCATTTCATCTTTGCTCTCTATTTTTCTCTCTCATTCTTGGTGAGGTGGTTGTTTTCGAAAGAGATCGATTGTGGAGTGACAAATACCTTCTACAAAGCAGATTTGAGTGATTAAGGTATGCATTTCATCCATATTCTTTAGTTTTTTTAATCTTTGATAGATTATTTCAAGTTTTTGAAAAGTTTTAAAAAAATTTCAAGCTTTTGAATAAGTTTTGAAGTATGTTTTTTTTTTGCATTTTTGTTATAGATTACAACAACAGTGAACAAGCATACAATGAGTAGTCAAGGCTCAGTGGGTGGGAATAAGTCTCCAAATTTTAGAATTGATAAAGGGTCTCCTTTATGGAAATACACTACAAGAATTTCTCAATGTCCTGGAGGTGGGGGGTATGTAT
>MU227705.1:431111-441484 GCA_018584345.1 Thuja plicata | reverse complement strand
TATATGATGGTATGATCATGATTCATGATGCTATGATTACAAGTGTTTTTGTTGTTTAAATGTTTTTATGATACTATGTGACATTCCAATCTTAACTCATGCTTCTAGGCTGCATAAATATGTAACGAATGTGATGGATTTATCATTTATGTTCCTTGTTTATGTATGTTAGCTTCTATTTGATGATGTTATAGTGTGTTTAATTTATGTTCAATAAAGGGTGCATGAAATAAGTTTTAAATTGTTAAAATCTCTAAATTTTAAGGGTTTTTTAAATTTGCCGATTCATGGGCGATTCGATTCCGATTCTGCCTAGCCGATTCTAAGACGATTCTGATTCTCGTTACATTGGTATATATTCTCAGATCGTTGGCACAGGTTGAAAGTCAGATCCTCAACCAATGTTTCAAATACAATTCGCTGGTAGAAGATTGCCACTTTCTGAAGTATGAAATTCACTGTGATCTTCAGCAAGCCTATAAGCATCTAAAGGTAACTTCTCAAGGATGTCGTTGAATATGTATTGGAGTGCCTCCTACAAATCATATCAGATCGTCACCTTGCAATGAGATCGCAATTAAGAATCTGATCGACTGCCTTTATATTTCGCATGTATTTATATATTTCGCATGTCTTCTTGCGTTTCGCTCGTCTCTTCTCAAGCCGCAGTGAGAACTTTCTTAAATACATGGCATAGGAGTATATTTCAACTGTAGTCGACCCTTGTAACATTTTAAATATTTGGCGCCGAATTTTACATAGAGATTCAAAAATACAATGATATAGGGCCCAGCCCTATTATAATGCGATCTAAACATATAATTAATTTTAATTCCCAATTAAAATAATAAATTATTTAATTCTCCAATTAAATAATTAATCTCACAATAAATTATTTATTTAATTCTCCTAATTAAATAAATAATTAATCTATCCATATTATTTAATTCTCCAATTACATATATTATTTAATTCTCCTTAATTAAATAATTAATGTATTTAAATTAATTTATTTATTATTTTAATTCTCCTAATTAAAATAATGTGAGGCTAGAATCCGATCTAGCTACCAAACATTAACACTCCCTCTTAGCTAGGGAGCATTCTAAGAGCATCATGGACTCCTTCCATGCTATCCATCTCGCATTGCCTACGAAGGATAAAGTCAAAGAGAATCATCATGGACACTTTCCATGATATCCATCATGCACACCCGCAAAGGATGGATCCAAAAACTTATTGTGCACACCTTTCTATCATGCCTACTTGCAAAGGATGAATCCACCTTACATTGCCCGCAGAGGGTGGAAGAGGACAAGCCTCAAAAAAGGATCACCTTGCATTGCCCGCAGAGGGTGATAAAAATTGTTACCATACATTGCCCGCAGAGGGTGGTCTTAACAAATTAATTACATTGCCACCTTGCATTGCCCGCAGAGGGTGGTCTTCAATTACAACACCACCTTGCATTGCTCGTAGAGGATGGGCAATAACATATCTTCTCTCAAAGAAGATACAATATACAATACAATTCCATACCACCTTGCATTGCCCGCAAAGGGCGGTCAATATAATCAAGGTACATCAATGAAGTTGAGACTCCCTCTCAGCCAGGGTAGTGAATCTATCCTGACTACTTCCATGATCTCATCATCATGGCTATGAACGATAAAACGATTACAACATGAGATCTATTACCTAACATGGATCCATGGTTCACTCCCTCTGAACCAATAAACCAAGTCCTACAAATTAGCTCCCTCTATCATGGAAGCAATCATACATGAATTGAAGGATTAACATTCATTTCAATTGTACAAGAAGTATCCATAGATCTCATACTCTAAGTTACAACCATTAGAGCCACGTGGAATGTAACAAGTCTTTGACATAGGAATCATTCCACTTACAATATGCCCATAGGGACTTAACACAACCAAGACACCTGGGCACTATCAACACAAGGTGCTGCCCTGACTTTTGTATAGTAAGAACAAGTGTAGTTAGAGGAACATTTCCTGCAGCTCCAAGAAGTCATGACGAGTCCCAGGTTGAGTCCTTCAAAAGTGATCTCAACTTAATCTTAAGGCGGCAACCTTAGCCTGAGTCTTCTTTAGGATGCAGCAGGTTCTTTCTCCCTCTGGATCCGAACTCTCATCATTCATATGCTTCTCAATCCATCCTCCATCAGAGATCAATAATCCTGAGATAGCCAATCATTAGATCCTCACACCCTTGTGAGAGATTTTGCATTCTAGGAGGTTCAAACCCTTCAATGATAAGCATGCACATAATCATGATTATACACATTTCCATACAACATTCATGTCAGGTTAGAGTCATCCAAGTCAATGGAGATAATCAAGATCATAATTCAATCAAGCATAACAAAAAATGCATGCAATCATTCATCACAAGAATACATAGAACCATTTAGATAAGAAGATAATGATGTATCAAACCCAATACAAAACCACCTAAACTTAGCTAGAACAGATATGTGAAATCAGATCCAGATCTATGCTTCATTCACACAAGCTCACAAGGTCAAGATATGACAATACCCAAAGGGAAGCCTTCAGATAGTCCTAGGTGTTCATCCAGATCTGACCATGCTGAAACTTGATCACGTAAGATCAATACAAATTAAGCTTTAACGTTCACAGCCTTTTCCAATCAAACTTCACCCTTGAGATCCGTCACCATTTTAAAACCAGCAAAAGAAAAGGAAGATCTGAAGTATGACAGGTTAGATCTGATCACAGTTTAGTTCAAACCAAGCTCTGATACCATGTTAATTTTGGATCAGATCTAAGTAAACTTATACCAAAATGATTGAGCTGATAACTATGATAGATCAAGTAATAAGTAAATCAAACATATTAAGTTAACCAGTTCAACACAACTAATGATCCAGAAAATTAAAGGACACATAACACCCAAATACCCTGGGAAAACCTCCCTTGTGGAGGTGAAAAACCCAGCAAGAAATGAAAGATTAATTTTCAGAAAATGTTAACTCACAGTACAATGCTGATTGCCAATCAGAATGCAAAATCAGAGCTCACGATGGCTGAAGAAATCAGACCTCCACCTCTACAGGTATATCGCTGGTCAAGTAGACACTTGACAGTCCCAATACAATAGTATATATTCTCAGATCGCTGGCACAGGTTGAAAGTCAGATCCTCCACCAATGTTTCAAATACAATTCGCTGGTGGAAGATTGACACTTTCTGAAGTATGAAATTCACTGTGATCTTCAGCAAGCCGGTAAGCATCTAAAGATGACTTCTCAAGGATGTCGCTGTATATGTATTGGAGTGCCTCCTACAAATCAGATCAGATCGTCACCTTGCAATGAGATCGCAGTTAAGAATCTGATCAACTGCCTTTATATTTCGCATGTCTTCTTGCGTTTCACTCGTCTCTTGTCAAGCCGCAATGAGAACTTTCTTAAATACATGGCATAGGAGTATATTTCAACTGCAGTCGGCCCTTGTAACATTTTAAATATTTGGCGCCGAATTTTACATAGAGATTCAAAAATACAATGATATAGGGCCCAGCCCTATTATAATGCGATCTAAACATATAATTAATTTTAATTCCCAATTAAAATAATAAATTATTTCATTCTCCAATTAAATAATTAATCTCACAATCAATTGAAATTATTTATTTAATTCTCCTAATTAAATAAATAATTAATCTATCCAAATTATTTAATTCTCCAATTACATATATTATTTTATTCTCCTTAATTAAATAATTAATGTATTTAAATTAATTAATTTATTATTCTAATTCTCCTAATTAAAATAATGTGAGGCTAGAATCCGATCTAGCTACCAAACATTAACACCTAGCATCCTTGCTGGATTTAGGGGGTGAGAAAGTTGATATGCTGCTGTTGAGGGAGATTTTTAAGGAGGGTTTTTTGGTTGATGACATTGACGTCATGGTTTTCGCAAAAATAGGGGTAGGCATTCCATGGCCTAGTGACCTCCCGAAACTTCTGCAACCAGACTCGAATGTTGCCCGCCAACCTTTTATTATGAATTTAGTCTTATTAGATGAGGAAAGCTTTGGCTAGGTACCAGCAATGGGCAGCTGTGGGGCAGAATTTTCTGAGAAAATGGAAATATATTGATGTGGAGCCTACATTTAAATGGTTGGATGATTTTGCAGAGATTATCTAATCTGAAGCTTTCTACGAGGAATAATACTTGGCCTGGTACCTCCTTTTTGTGCTTTTTGGCTCTATGAATCAACCTGTCAAGATTCCAATGAACTGGCTTGGTGGTATGCACGAATGGTTGTTACAGTGAAAAGGCACCTGAAGTTATTTTGATATCAGGCTGTTGAGCTTTGCGAATGGATAATTTTGTATCTGGTCCCCAGTATGGTTCAAGGCGACTTGTAAGTCGAGTCTGGTATATGGGTCTGGGGGGGGTTCTTCATCGAGAATTTCATGTTATATCTCTGTATGAAACACTGGTATTTATGCTATCTTGGTGTATGGAAAACTCTATAGAATTTTGCCGGGATGTATGGATGTATGGAAAACTGTATGGGGCTCCTGTTAATGCCCTCTTTAATTTTAAATATTTATAGATATCAATACAATCTTCGCAACTTCGGTTGCATTTTACAGATAATAAAAAATGTAAGCTTGCTAAAAAGCATCGCTATAAGCAATTATTTGCATTATTAAAATGTTTAGATACTTGAGCAAATTTCATGGTTGCATGCCCTATAAGAATAAAAACCTGAGTGACATCAAAAACATTAGAAAATTAAACAGCGTTTGGTAGGTTGACCTTTTCAGCATCAAATTCACTGCAATGTTTACTTTGTCTGAGGCAAAATAGATATTAAGGCAGAAGAAGGATCTGCTCCTGCTGCAAACAGTAAAAGTTTAAATTGCTATGTTATCAGAAGAAGGATGTGCTCCTGCTACAAACAGTAAAAGTTTAAATTTGTATGTCATCAGTTACTGACTCAGTACAACTTTTTACATTAGGAATATTAACCTTCTAATTGCATATATTTTTGGCTGATTAGCCTATTTGACACTTTACACAGCAGCTATTTAAAATAATTATGAATTTTTGTACAAAATTAAAGAACTTTTGGCAAAATTGACTTAGCAGCCCTCGAGTAAAGTTAAAATCTGTGTTACAGGATCTGCCTGCAGATTGGCTGGATCTAGGTCCACTTCAAACAAGATCTGTAATCCGGTCCAATCCACCTGCAGATGCAGACAGGATGCAGCAGAATGGTGTTGAGTTCCTCTGTGACAAACCCAAAAAGGATCCAGGGGAATGGAGGCAAATCCATGCATTTTAACCTTTTCTTTTATTATTCCACCTTTGACTTTGCTTTTTTAAAATTATAAAAATGGTGTGCACCATGAAGGTATGTGTGGTTTTGAAGGTCTTCGTTTGGGCTTGTGGGTGGGATATGGAGCTAGAGCAGACTAACTTGGATGCTTCCACTTTCAAACATGTTGCATTTGAGGAGTCAAACGGCAAGCACACTTTTAGTGCGAGTGTCAATGGCAGTGCTTGTGGTCTCCACAAAAACCTAATCATCTAATGTCAATGCTGCTGATGATGATGATGATGATTCATAGTTGAAAAACTCGCCAAGGCCCAAACAAAAAAACTGGGCAACTTGAAAATTTGCTTGAATTTAATCAGAAATGCACTTTTTTTGCGAAATTCAATGAGGAGATGCATCCAATGAGTCAAATGAGTACATAAAAGAAACAAGTTGAGTCTAGATATATTTGGTTGATTTAAATGCAGATTGGGTACAAAATGGCATCCTCATGTGGAATGTTGATGGCTAGTAGCCTAATAGTCTGAAGCAAAATGAAAATAGTAAATTGTTTTTGTAAAACTAAAAGTAAATACAACATCAAAACATTTTATATCTTCATATTCCCAACTCAGTAAAAACTAGGGATAGAACTAGAGGGTATAGCCCTAGGAATCTGTTGTGGCTATGCCTCCTCGCTCGGCACGACAGGCTATGGCTCGACCTCCATCCTAGATGCAAATGATGCTAGCACTGCAAATGACTCCTCATCATCCTCAACCTCCTCATACTCCTCAATGTCATCCAATGTGAATTCAAATCCGCCCCCTCTTCCTCCATAGCCTGCCTCTCCAAATCATAGATGTCATCCTTGGTAAACAATGGAGGTTGTTCCTGTTGTCCAATCATTGTAAGGATCTATACCATCCAAATCAATTGGACCACATGATGTTTCCTCTACCTTCCTTGTGCACAATCGAAGATTATATTGCACAAAGACAAGGTCATTGAGGCATTCCTAAGCTAACTTATTCCTCTTCTTCGTGCGGATGGCCTTGAACAAGCTCCAACTGCGCTCACAGTTGGATGAACTACAAACCTTCGCTCCTTGGCACAAAATCACTGCAAATGACCTTGTAGAATGGTTGGGAGGGTGTTTTTCTCACCGGAGGAGCAAAAACAGTCAGTCAAAATAAAATTAGAATGAACTTTTTTGCGTCCCAAGCGTTATATTCTTTTGCTGCTAAGTTTTTTTACAAAAACTCAGTGATAAAGTCTGAGTTTTTGGCAGAAATACTTGCCATGCAAAAAACTCGCCGAGTTTTTTGGCGAATTTCTCAACTGTGACGATGAAAAAAACCATATAATGCTGAAAATTGATTGATTTTAATTTTAAATTTGACGTTTGAACAATGAATATTTTATAATATTTCTCATTTATTTTTTAAATGACATTAGAATTTATGGTAGTTTTGTTGATTAAATTATGCTATGTGGTATTCTAAACTTCATTCCTGCGTTTAGGCTATATACGGATTTTTTATATCAACGAACCCAACCCCAAAATATGTTTTCTGCATCCACTAACCCAAACCAGGATCTGTACCAGAACCGGTAACATAGGTTAAAATTAATTAGCATATTTGACTTTTTATATACGCACAACGAATTGAACTTCTTCTGCCACAATATCCTTTCTGCATCAAACACGGTTAAAATTTTAACAACTAATGAAAGATTAAACTCTCTAGCATCGAACAATGTAAAAAGTTAACCAGTTTTTGGTATGTTAATCCATTCAGCGTCAGATACAGTAAAATTTGAAGACTTTCTAGCAGATTAAATTATATATTGTATAGCATCAAATAACTGAAAAAAAAATTGACAACTTATGGTATCAAATATAGAAAAGATTCTGACAACTTCTTGTGCCATGATAACATTTTTATCAAAATAAGTAAAAACATTGTAGTTATTAATGTAGCATCGAATACAGTGAACAACTTAAACAGTTTTTTGCATACTAATCTATTAGGCATCAAATACAGTAAAATCTTAACATTTTTTTGCAGGTCAACATATTTAGCATCAAATACAGCACAATTTATACAGGTATGGCAAATTAATCTATTTCATCAAATGCAACAAAATCTTTAAAAAGCACCAAACTAAACTATTTAAGATTAACCACACAAAAGGTACAATGCTTGGTTGATAAGTTATAAGCATATTCAGAAATAACCGAAAATTTCAAAAGTTTTTATTAAAATTAACCTTTATAGCACCAAATACAGCAATATTTAAACAGCTTTTGGCTGAATAACCTTCTATTTAACACCAAATAAAGCCAAATTTAAACAGCTTTTGGCAGATTAACCTCCTATTTAACACTAAATACAGTACAATTTTCAGCTTCTTATATCATTTAGAATATACACCTAAAGTTTTAGTAATTTTTAGCGAGTGGAACTAGTTTCCAAATGAAAGGGCGATTTCGTACCTACGCGCCCCGTGAAAAGTCCAATAAGCAGCTCCAGTGTTGAATACGCAATATTCAGCACAATCAAAGCAAAAAGCCGTTTCACAGGCCGGCTGCCGGAGCTAATCGCCGGAATAATTCCGCCAATCAAACTGGTGAAGGAATCCGGCCGCCGGGAAAATCCTTCGCCACCAAACCTAGCCTTCCCCTTCCTCCCTTCATTTACCAGATCTCCCTTCCACGGATTCCCGTCCTCTGAAGGATAATTCGAACTGTCTGACACCTGAGAGAAAGCATGGTGATGATCATGACTGTTATTGTTATCGCGTGATACATTGGAAAGACTTCTGGAAAATGAAGGTTTTCCTAGGGTTTCGATGGGAATTATTGAAATGGAAGGCTGTGAGAGGTTTTGTCTGAAGGAAGAATGCCGCGTAAATGCAAATCGACGATCTTTGTTTAAAAGCGTTGTGTTGTCATCTTCTTGAAGGAGATTCTGACGATTAAATGATCGACTTCCCGTCGCTGAATAAATGCTTGATATATCTGGTTTTCTGTCGGTAGTATCTGCAGAAGTCGCGTGTTTGATCTCCATTGATGCGTTCATCTCTGAATTTTCGAGATGCGAATTAAAATAAGAGAAAATATGAGGGAGATTTTATAGTTGACCAAAAAAGACGGAAATTGTTTTATTGCGGAATTTTATGTTTTAGACGTTAGGGGAGAGGAGCCAGTTTTGCTCTCAGTGGCATCCGACTCAAGCGACCTGGCCTAATTAAATTTGTCTTTATAGACTAGGCATACCTACCACTAGAACTTTCAAAACCCTCAAGTTCAGGTTTTTGTATTTCAATTATGTTTGTGTTTTAAAAATTAAGTTTATCTACATTAATAAAATAAAGTTTTTTTTATTAAATGAATGAGTGTTTTTGTATCTCGGACTTTCTACTATTTTTATTGATTAAGGGATCAACATTTTTGTTATCTTTTCTTCTTTTAAGAGCTTATTCAAAGTGCTCACATTTAGCATCTCAATGTAATTGAAACAAATATTCTCATAGGTTCAAGACTCCATGATATAATTGCATTCTGTCTCCCCCACTTCTTGAGTGCAATTTGCATCTTCCATCTTCTTGAGTGCAATGTATAGCCTAAGTCGGCCTAGTCGTGGAAAACTTGTGCTCTTGAAAGAGAGGTCACAAGTTCAAATCTCAAAAGGGAGTAGGGTGTGTACACCTCGTTTGTAGCACAGTTAGGTGCCTCCCACAAGGAGTATGGGGAAGTCTCATATTGTTGTCACCATATGTAGACCCAAAAACATATGGTTGCTATCGTGGACTATAAAAGGACCTTTCCTTTCCTTTACATCCTTCTAGTGTTTAGTTTATATATAGTCTCGTATGGATGAGTACAAACAAGAGATGAAGTCATTATGTTGCATATAGGGTTGAGTTGTTGACGATCGTAATTAGATTAGATTATTTCATCACACTCAATCTTTGCAAAGTATATTATGAAATTTATGAGCATAGATTCATAGAATCCCCGACTCTAACATCCAAGACCCATAAATCTCAACAATATTACAAAATCCTATCAAAGCAAATTTCATGTTCATTCATATCTAATGTTTAGATTTGCTTGATGTAAGAAATGGCATTCAAGGAGACAAACTTATTTTAGATGATGTCACACAAATCTTTAATAATATAGATGAAATTTAATTCAAGGAATTAAATATCATCAAAGATTGCTAGATAGACAATTAGCGAGTTTTTTTTATCATAAAAGATTATTTAAAAGAGTGTATATTTAATTGTCAAGATTTGAATGACATCAAAGAAAAGATAATGTTAAAGTCAAAAATGTGATTTTCAAATGTTGTCCATGTTAAGTTTTAGATTAGAATATGTGACTTTTAATTTTTCTTATATAACCTCAATATATGTGATATATTTAATCACAAGATATATATACTATTACTGATATAATAATAGATATATATAAATATGTTAATATCGATTAACTGCAGATTGAATAAATAAGACTCGCATTGTTTGTTGTATATGCTTGTCTTCATTCGATCATAATAAGTCTAAATATATGTGGAGACATGTTGATGAAGAGACATGTCTCCACATGTGGAGGCATGTCTATTCATCGACATGTCTTTCCACAGCATTTAATTGTTTCACTAATTATACTTGACGCTAAATAACTTATGCGTGACTATACTCCATAACATTAATAGTCGGTCATTGATTTATTTCAAAGCATTAAGACCGATAGTAATTGGTACACAACATACAATCAACCACTCGAATTTCTTTAGTGGTTTAGCCGATTACAAATCGGTAGGTGCACATCGGTATTCATAACCGATACAGCCAATGTTAATATGGCTGATACAAATTGATGATATACAAACCATATCGATCAATAATGGTAAAACCGATAACAATGGTATTTAATTAAATCAACATCAATCGGTAATAAAGTATAATATGTTATTTGATTAAACCGATTTATATGAGTATTAATATTATTTATTTTATCAATTATATATATA
>MU227705.1:337232-403664 GCA_018584345.1 Thuja plicata | reverse complement strand
TATATATATATATATATATATATATATATGAGCTCAATTTTTGGCATCATTGTACATGTTTATATATTGCTTTAGATGTGTATGCCTTATGAGATGTTTTCCTATATGATTTAGATGTATGGATTAGAGATGTATGTCATGGATGGATATGCAAATGTTTATGCACATGTTTTATTGATGTATGAAAATGCTATGATAGATGTTAGATGGATAAATGCTATGTATGATTTGATTTATGCTTATAATGGATGCATGTGTTTATGGATATATAAATGCAAATGAATGTATGAAAATGCACTTTTTGGAAATGAATGTAATGTAATGAATGCAATGGTACTAATCATCTCATGTGGGATATTGCAATATATAACAGGTACTAACCAAAAGAACATGAACGAAGATCAAGAGCGAGGACTGGACACTCATGCAGTCGAGAAGAAACCATGATGAAAGATGAGGACCTTTGAAGAATGAGAAGATAATGAGGAGTGCACCAAAACTACCACTATGCAAGCCTAAAATGTGAATGCAAGCCTACAATGCAAATGCAAGCCTAAGATAAATGCAATCCTAGGACTTTAGTTGTTGGAATCATCGTCTTTATCATCATCGAGTGCTTTTGGATCATCGGAGTCAATACAATCCTTACTGGTGCCGCTGCGACCATAAGAATATGAATATGACTTTCATCAGATATAATGTAGGAAATGAACATAAACATCGAGGCACAAGAGCCAAGGTGACCTGAACATTGTTTCCATTTTAGTATAGTAAGAGTTCGCAAGTAAACAAACAAAGCAATAACAGTCAAGTAGATAGTTCCAACCTCCCCTTGGCATACTACTAAACAAGATCGAGGGATGTGAGGCTTTTCCACCTTAATGTATAAGCTCTTATCACATACACCCTATTTATTTGACGTTGTCGGATCATCGAAACCACACCAACAAGCAGTAGACAAAGAAAATATCAAATGAAATTCATGAGAACAGACATCATACAAAGAAAGAGTCAATCACAGCTCAGCATGTTTCAAGGCTTACGAATGTGTCTATGTTTAGGGTGTTGAAAAACACCATTATGGTTGTTAGTGTAATGTGTTTGATTGCTATCAAGAGATGTTTATGTCGTGAGATATCCGATGTGTGTTGAAAAACACAGATGTGTCCAAAGAGAGTGTTAAAAAATATTGTTTGATTAAGGTGTTGAAAAACACCAGTTCGTGCTAGTAGAGAGTTTTCCTTTGACAAGATTACTAACTCAAGTGTAAACTGAAGACTGATCAAAGTGGGGAACCATGCCCCCAAGTAACGAATGGATCGAAGCCGAACAAATAGCTAATGAAACAATGGGAGAAACCTCAGCAATGTAGCGACAGTAGGCAGACTCAATGAGAACCACTGGTGACTATCGCAAGAGATTCTCAAGAATAAAGATCGATAACAAGATCTAGGCATCAACAAGAAGACGCAATGAGAACCACTGGTGAATGATGCAAAAGAGAGTCTCAAGAAGAGACGAAGTGCTATGAAGCATCGGCAGGCAAACACAATGAGATCCACTGATGATCAATGCAAGAGGAGAAAGACTCCAAAAGATAGGACAATGCCCCCAAGACCAAGAACATGCCCCCAAGTATGACCAGTTTCAATCCATGTGAGGTCGAGAAAAATCTCGAAGATGACTGAAAGCAAATGCATGAGCACCCTAAAGAAGGAAAGCGAACTAAAGCAGGAAAAGCGGGAAAGCAGACTAGCAATTGCAAGAAAGCCAAGAGATGTTGCAACAGATAAAGCATCGCAGAACAAGAGGTGTCTATTTACCAAGTTTTCACCATCTCGGCATAAATTCTATTTTTTTTACCATGACGCCTGTTTACCAGGTTTTCATCAATGGCACATTTTTCTCTTTTTCTCTTTTTTTGTATTTTCATTTTTTTCAAATTTTTTTGTTCTTTCTTCTTTTTCAATTTTTTTGTATTTTTTGGTATTATCAAGGCGCCTGTTTACTACGTTTTCACCGGGATAATAGATACATCAAAGTGCCTGTTTGCCAGGTTTTCACTAAGATTATCAATTTTTTAGGACATTTTACAATTTTTAGGATTTTCTCAGAATAAAATATGTACATGAGCATGCAAAAGATATCTCAACTGTAGAATTTATTTAGGTGAAGAGCGTTGATGGGCTCTTTGAGTTGTTCACCCTCTGTAGTGGAGAGATGATAAGCACCAGACCCAAATACTACAGTAATAACATAAGGGCCAAGCCAGTTTGGCTCAAATTTCCCTTTCTGAGTCCGCTGTTGTTGATTTTTAGGGTTCTCTCTCAGGACGAGATCACCCATTTGGAAGTCTCTTGGTCTAACCTTCTTGTTATAGCTCTTAGATATCCTCTTTTGATATGCTCTGAGATGATCGAATGCCACCTTCTGACGTTCATCCAGTAATTCAAGCTCTTGTAGCCGAGATATTCTGATATCATCATCTGTAATGAGGCCCTTCAGAGAGACTCGCAAGGTAGGAATCTCAACATCAATAGGCAGTACTGCATCTGCACCATAGACTAAAGAAAAGGGGGTGGCCCCTGTTGGCGTTCTTGTACTAGTGCGATAGGCCCATAAAGTTGGATTAATATGGAGATTCCAATCTCATCCAAATTTGTGTACCGTATGGTGCAGGATCTTGAGAATTGTCTTATTGGAAGCTTCAGCCTGTCCATTACCCTAGGGGTAATAAATAGAAGACCAATGTTGAATAATATTGAACTTAGTGGACAAATTTGTCAAATCTTTATTCTTGAATTGTCCCCCGTTGTCAGTGATAATAGACGAGGGTACACCATATCTACAGATAAGATAGTTTAGTATGCCTCAACCCATTTAGTAAAATAATCCGTAGCAGTAATGATGTACTTATGTCCTCTCAAAGAAGATGGATATATCTGACCCACTAAGTCGAAAGCCCACTGTTGAAATGGACAGAAAGTGATGAAGGTAATAAGCTCCTTGGATGGAGCATGAATCAAATTACCATAGAGTTGACATTGTTTGCAAGACTTGGCAAACTGTGTAGCTTCCTTCTCCATATCGGGCCAATAATAACCAGCTCTAATAAGTTTACGAGCCAGTGTCAGACCATTTGAGTGACAACCACAAATGCCTTCATGCACCTCTTCTAACGCGCGTTTGGACTCATTAGATTCTAGACACCTAAGGAAGGTACTGTCTAGACCCCATCTATACAATTCGTTAGCTACGATGACATACCGTGAAGCACTGCGGATTAGGTGGCATTTTTCATTTCTAGTATATGTGTTAGGAATAATTTGGTCATAGAGATAAGAGTAGATGTGATGGTAGCGAGACAAATCATGTCTAATGACTGAACAGATCATCCGGGAGTCAAGGGAGTCATAGGCAGGGTAGCATAATGTCTCCACTAGGAACTCGTGTCTAAAATCATTCTCTGGCATTTGTAACATAGAGGCCAGAGTAGCCATAGCATCAGCCACTTTATTATCCGCCCTGGGAATTTGCTGAAAGGTAACATGTGCAAAGTATTTTTTAAGGTCGTCAACCATCTTTTTATAGGGTACTAATTTTTCATCTTTGGTCTAATAGAGGTTGTTCACTTGATTGATAACCAGTTGTGAGTCTCCAAAGACTTTAGTTTCATCCAGTCGCCATTCAATAGCGATATTTAGTCCATTGATCAAAGCTTCATACTCAGCGGTGTTATTAGTACAAGGAAACATCATTTTGTATGCCTTTGGTAAGGAGTACCGCTGAGGTGTAATAAACAAAATTCCAGCTCTTGATCCCTGTTGGGTGAATAATCCATCAAAGAACATTGTCCATGTCTGATGTGTGAGAAGCATAATGGACTCGTCTGGGAATTCCACACTTAATGGTTGATGATCTGTAAGAGGTGCTTCAGCCAATTGATTCACAATCACTTGCCCTTTGATAGCTTTCCTCTTGACATATGCAATATCAAATTCACTAAGGAGCATGACCCATTTAGCTAATCTACCTGTGAGAGTAGCTTTACCGAGTAAGTATTTCAATGGATCAATCTTTGCGATTAGCCTTGTAGTATGAGCCAACATGTAGTGTCACAGCTTCTGGGAGGCAAACACCACTGCTAAGAAAGCCTTCTCAATTACAGAATAATTCATTTCATAAGAGACCAATGTTCTGCTGATGTAATAAATGTCTCTTTCTTTATGATTTTGATCTTCTTGGGCCAATAGTGCACCCAAGGATGTTTCTGTTGCTGAGATATATAAGATCAAAGGCTTCCCCTGAATAGGAGGCATTAGTATAGGCGGATTGGCTAGATATTGTTTAATCTATTGAAATCCTTGTTCACATTCTTTGTTCCAGTCATAAGTCACACCTTTATGCAAAGTTTTGGTGAATGGTTGTGACTTGTTAGCCAACTGTGAGATAAAATGCCGGATAGATTGGAGCCGACCTTGAAGACCCCTGATTTGTCTGATATTATGGGGTGGAGGCATTTCCATTATAGCTTGTACCTTTGTTGGATCTACCTTAATTCCTTTTGCAGAGATGATATAGCCAAGTAACTTTCCTGAAGTAACCCCAAATGCACATTTCTTAGGGTTAAGACGTAGCCTGAATTTCTCCATACGATCTAGTATAGGACCTAGATCAGTGAGATGTGTCTTTCTGTCCATACTTTTAGCGAGTGTGTCATCCACGTAGTCCTCCATTGTCCTATGCATCATGTCATGAAATATGGTAGTAACATCTCTTTGATAAGTTGCTCCAGCATTTTTTAGACCAAAGGGCATAACATTCCAGCAGAATGTACCCCGTGCACAAGTAAAAGCAGTTTTCTCTTGGTCCTTTGGCGCAATTTTGATTTGATTATAGCCAGAGAAACTGTCCATTAGCGAATACATCTCATATCCTGTTGTCATATCTACGATCATGTCAATATTGGGAAGCGGAAAATCATCTTTGGGACATGCCAAATTTAAATCTCTAAAGTCTGTGAAGACCCTAATAGATTTATCATGTTTAGTCACTAGGACTATATTAGAGATCCACTCTGCATAATCAATCACTCGGATGAACCCAGCTTTTAGAAGATTTTCCAATTCTGCTTTGATCAGTAAAGCCACATGCAAATGCATCTTTCTAAGTTTTTGTTTGACAGGTTTCACACCAGGAGCTATTGATAAGTGATGCATAATGAGATCGGGATCCACACCCGGCATGTCATAATATGTCCATGCAAAATTTATCTTTTTTTCCTGGAAGAATTATGTGAATTCCTTAAGTTCCTCTATAGATAATGACTTGGCCACATGAATTATGTGTGGAAGCTCTATTGTTCCCAGATTTATCGGGTGAGTTGGTTCAATTAACACTGATGAACGTTCCTGGAAGTGACCCAGAAGCGCATCAAGTATCTCATCCTCAGGCGCCTCATAGAGGTTTTCACCTTCGGATACGTCTTTTCTTTTTACCTTTTTTGGCTCTGATACTGCCACAATGTGGTTTTCACCATTAGAGCGCCTATTTTTTCTTCTTTTAACTTTTTGACTAAGATACTTGATGTTAGCCTCGGTCATGTTGACACTTTCTTCACTAGTGGAGGACGTTACGGGCTCAACAGTATGAAGGTAGCAGGCTAGAGTGTAATCATTCTGGAATGTAAGGACTTCACTGGATGAAGAAGGGGAATTATAGTCTATTAATTCAAGATGTTGGAGGGAGAGAGATGTGATAGGTTCAAGTGCGTTCATAGTATAGTCATCAAAAGCATTAACTAGCAAGCTGAGAGCTAAACCGATCTCATCCAAAGGTGTGTTTGAATCCTTTTGATCCCTAACGACCGAAGTAGAAGACATGTTAACACCTATAGAATCAGACTCATTAGACCTTTCACTAGACCCCTCACTCACATTGAGAAGTCTTTCATAAGATCCCTTTGACACACTATCAAACTCATACTCATGAGAGTCTGAATCCAAACTCTGACTTGGGTGTTTCAACCATGAAGGTTTTTGAGTTCTTGCAATACTAGCCTGTTCTTGTGCCAACTGTTCTTGGAATTCTGGTGGGACGTATTGTTCACCTTGGAAGTTAGGATCTTGCAACGCTTTCCATTTCTCAAAGGTCAGTGCATCAAATGGAGTGGTTTTATTAGAGTCATTGTCAGTTTCAACTGTACTGGTGCGTGGTACAAACTTATCTGGCTTAGTAAAGAGTGTTGCCAGGTCTGGAGGGATGAGATAAGGAAAGCAATCCTCATCTGAGCTATCTTCTATAGTGTCGACTGCAGCTGTGCCTTCAGGTCCTGGTGAAGGCTCTAATTTTGGCACAAATTTATTGATCCCTAGATGGAACAAGATCTTTTTGAAACCTAAACCAATGGTGTCTTTTGTCTTTTGACCTATAGCTTTAATAGGTTCCACTAACCTATTACCGTTCACCCCTATTGGGCCACTTCCTTTGTACCCAAAATGTTTCATAATCTTAAGACCTTCATTGTTGGGATTTAATTCACGAGCCAGGGCAGTCTGTTCAACTATGTTCTTTCCTTTACAAACCAAGCCTTGATAGCTCTTTCCTCATCTTCATCTTCTAATGGTATAGAATCCAATACAAAGGCACCATCATAAACTATCTCAGGAGTAGCATAAGATCGGTTGTGCTCAGAAGGTATCCCATAAGAGCGAGGAGATAGGGGTAGAGCTGCTAATGATAGCACGGGTTCTATTTGATATCCCCCCATGCATATGTCTATGATTTTCAGTGTCTATTCCATGTCTTTGAGCTTTGCATCATAGATTTATGTATATTCTCTATTAGTTGGAACAATATTGTCAGCTGATCGAGTGAGAGAATTACAAGAAGAGCCCATACTAGCTGGAACTGTCACCTTTGCGCCTTGAAAAGAAAACTTAATACACTGATGGTATGCAGAAGGAACCGCCTGCATCTCATGGATCCACGGTCTTCCTAGCAAAATATTATACGCAAGAGGAAGGTCTAGCACCTGACATATGACATCTCTTTCAACTGGTCCAACCTGAATGGGAAGCACCACTAGACCTTTAGATTTTCTCTCTTTTTTATCATAGGCTTTTATGGTAATTCTTTTGCGAGAATCTATGCAGTCTTTGCCATAACCTATCTAATAAAGAAAGTGGGCAGAGCAAATATTAAGACCAGTACCGTTATCAATGAGGACGCGGTGAACTAACTATTTGCTGATCATGACTTCTATGTGTAGAGGAGCATTGTGAGGGTGACTAATTGAGTGATCATCTTCTTCAGAGAAGGATAAATAATGTGGTGAAGTCAAGTGACCCACCATGGATTGAAACTTATCCAGATTGATATCTTTTGGGACATTAGCTTCGGTGAGAGCTTTGGCCAGAATCTGCCTATGAGCAGGCGAGATCTTCAATAGCTCAAAAATAGTTATCTGAGCATTGGTCCTTTGAAGCTGGTCAAGAATGCTATAACTATCAGTAGGAGGCGTAGGGACCACCTTTGTGGTCTTGTTGGTAGATCCAACAATAGTCTTATCCGCTATTTGTTTTGGCGCGGACGTAGCAGTAGGAGGGTTAGGACCCTTGATAGAGATTCTAGCGTTAGATCTAGTAACAATGTTCGCACAATCTCGAGATGTTTCAGATTCAGATAATCGAGACCTAGGGCCTCTCAAGACAAACGGGGTTCTGGGTTTAGAAGCATTCCCACTTCCCTTGCTAGTAAACATATTGCAACATTCCACTTCTACTGGTTCAATCATGTTGATAACATTATCGTAAGTGGTATGCGTGTAATTAACTTTGGCATTATTATTCTGAGCGTTGGAGGACTCACCTTTCTCATGATGAGGAAAGGGATCTTTGAATGCTTGATGATCCAAATTCTTGTTATGATTCTCCACAGCGATAACCTTGTTATCAATCAAATCTTGAACTTTATGACGCAATTGGAGACATGTAGCAGTCTTATGACCTTTATTTTGATGGTAGTCATAGTAAGCATTCTCATTTCACCAATGAGGTCATGGTTGTGGATCATATAGATGTTTCTCCAAAGGAGCAAGAATCTGATTTTGCACCAAAGTTCTGAAAACCACATCAAGCGGTTCTCCCAAAGAGGTAAATTCACGCTTGGGTCGCGAAGCCCAAGGTTTGTTGCCAGAAAATCTAGAAGGCTGTTGAGTATTGGTTGCAGCCTTTTCAATAGCTTTGGTTTCTTGTATACCAAAGGTGAGATTGAAGACCAGTTTTGAAGAATTTGAAGTCACGTTATCGACCACCCCATCATTGACAACATCCCTATTTTTGTTGGAAAATTTCCCTTTATATTTGTTGGAAGATGAGGGGTTTTGTTTGTTATCTTTATACAAGGTCAATTCGCCTTTTTTAACCATGAATGCTTCTATTCTAATAGCTTGTTTTATCATACTATCAAAATTAAGGGGACCTTGAAGTTGTACTTGATACCCAAAATCAGGGGTGAGATTATCCAAGAATATATCGAGTTTCTCAGATTCAGGTATTTTGCTAGGGTACTTTGTGCAAAGTTGTCTCCATCTTTGGAGAAACATCAAGAATGGTTCCCCTTTCCTTTGCTTAAGGTTGCAAAGGTCCCTTATGTTGACAGGATGTTGAATATTATGAGAATAGCGTTGTATAAGGAGATTGGCAATCTTGTCAAAAGTCTTGATACCAGTGGGTAGTTGCGAGAACCACTCCATAGCAGGTCCACCCAAACTTCATGGAAAAAGACACATCAAATATGTTTGATCATGTATAAACTCCATCAATAGGGCACCAAATTCTCTTAAATGATCCTGAGGATCAGTGGTACCCAGATACTTGTCATATTTAGGAAGCTCTACACCTTTGGGAAAAGGTGGCATAACAATACTCTTATCAAAAGGAAAAGGACATATACTTTCCATTGTGAATTGTTGTGTAGGTTTATCCTTATCCTTCATAAGTTGGCTAATTTGACCTTGCATGTCTTGAATTATTTTATGGAATTTGGAGGTTTCAGTTTCCTCTTCTTTAGCGACAAGCGTTTCGACTTGGAAGTTTGCGGGTAACTTGATCCCTTGTTTTTCCAAATCTAGAAAGTATTTTCTTTGTCTTCCACAAGGAGTATTTCTATCATTTTGATGAGATATTTATTAAACTTTGTTATGTCTATGTCATTTTGAGTTATTGGGTCATCGTCATTACCAAGAATTTCGTAAATGCTCTGAGTCTGATCTTGACCCTGGTGATGCTCTTCTTCTTGATGACCTTGTTCATGTTGGGATTGGTCATGACCTTGCGTGTAATCAAAAGGAGATGTCATGTTGTTAACGTGAGATTATTCTGTGTGCACTCCTTCAGTATGAGTGTGAGTATTGCATTGAGGACTCATAGCCAATGTGCTCTTTGGCGAATCAAAAGGATTGAAATGTTCGAAAGGATCACTAAGGTAGTGGAGGTCGTTAATAGGATCAACCCAAATAGATGACTTATTGTAGCCTTGTTGGTCTGAAAGAAATGGATTATGCTGATCTTGAAACAACAGATTAGAACACACCTGAAGCACTTGTTTCAGATTCGGACTCAGATCTATACTGAATGGGGAAGAGGAACGTGAGGATCCCTCTTGATTATCAAATTGAACAATGGGTTCAGAATGACCTTTTCCTTGATCATAAGGTTTACTTCTACCTACTCCAGAACCACATATGGGAAAAATATTACCGCTCCTAGTCGTAATAGGCATAGACGAAGCTGATACAAGAGGAAACTTAAGATCTGAATCAGAACTTTGCCTCTAGAGATATAAAAAAAAAAAGAGGTAATAGGCTAGAATAGCCAAGGTGTGAGATGCACCCGGCATGAATTGTCGGAAGTATGGCTAGAACAGCCGAGATATGACTATCGTGTCGCAAGGTAGAAAAAACGCAAAAAAATAAGACAGAGACAAAGATACAAGACAAGTTTGAGTATGAATCAGTCAGTTCGCAACTCGAAACAACTAGTTTCAGACTACAGATAACGAGGAAATAAGCAATCAGACCCCAGACAAAAGTTAGATTAGGCAGATAAATGGACTCAATTTTCAAGATAAAAACCAAATTTTGAGACACAGTGAGAACTATTCTCTAACAAGATTTCCAGGTTTAGGATAGTTTTATGATGATATAAATCAGCAATCTCCGTTTCAAGGTGACAAGCACTCGTTTACAAACATGAAGTTTTAATCAGGCAGTAGTGACACAAATAGTAGTCATAAACAGTTCCACCAAGGACAAAGAAACTTGGAAGAATTATGGGAGTCTTTGTTTCATGATGATTTAGAAAATTGGTTGAGAAGACAAAATATGTGCCCCGTTGTCTTATGCGTATGCGTGCACCTCACACAGCAGTGTCACCCTCGAAAGAGCACCCATGTTTTTGGTGTTTCCAAGGACTAAGTTTATATGTTCGAAGGTTACCCTTAAAGCAGGGACTAGTGTCATATACCACTTCGAGCATCCAAGTGCATACCTATGTCGAGAATCTAGGGGAGAGATTCTTCCCTCTCCCTGCGCACAAATTATGTCTCCTTTCAGAGGTGAACCGAGTAGGCATCTAACTAAGAGAGTGTTTAGTAGGCTTCCATTCACAATAACCTTCGGTGCCTCTGATACAAAGCTGGGGCCTCATAGCCACACCAACACTTGTAAGTCATACACCCTTGCAAGCAATGCTGGGAGTGGCGCCGCTCAGTATGACAAACAAGGCTTTCTCACGATGATAGTCGAAATCATGAGAAAGAAGTTACCATGGCTTTGGAGTGTTTGGACTCAACAAAGCAAAATTTATTAGAGTGAGGTGGAATCACCGGTGAAAGGTGTGTACTCACTTGGGTCGTTCCCAGAGGTTCAACTTCTGGCAGGCCCTCTAAAGGTGACACAACTTGGTTCAAATTCAAGGGTTTGATTTTCTGATTCTCTCAAAGAGAGAAGAGCATACTTCTCTACCTTTTCACCTCACCCAAACACATCAAGCATATTCATCACCGAGATAGTTTCACTCCACCAAATCCACAAGTCTTTGGGTTTCTGATTCTCTCAAAGAGAGAAGAGCATAATCCCCTAGCAAGTAGAAGTGCTAAAGATTTGCTATCTTGCTTTGCTTCCCCAAGTATCCATCATGCTAGCAACATCTAGGTCTTGGTTTCATCCATGGGCATCACTTCCATGTAATGAAGAGCCTATTCCCCTACTTTGCTATCGAGATCCTTACGGAATTTTAACAAAAACCCTATTTAAACTATGTGAATGAAAAACAATAAACAAACATGACGTTTTGATTATGCCTTTAACAATCGTCCTGCAAGCAAACTATTAGAAAGTTTTTTAATCTTTGACAAGCAAACCTGCAAACCACTGTTATGCTGCAGCAGAAATCAGAAACAAAAAAATCACAGCAGAGAGCAGATGTCTGAAAAAAGCAGCAAATTACAAATTCTAGAAATTAAGTGTCTGTCTGCTAAATTTCACGCGAGCAAGTACTTTGCTGCACGCGAGAAAGTGCTTTGAAGCGCGCAAGCTTTCTGTTTCTTCGCGCGACAGAGTGCTACAAAGAGCAAAACTTCATGCGGCTTGACCTGAATCCTCGCATGAGACTTCATACTAGTGTTGTACAGACGTATGACAGAGTTCCCAAATCACTGTCAAAAAGTTTGAAAATGAGGCCAGAAATCATTTTTCTGCCCCACGGTGGGCACCAAAATGTGTGTGCTTGAATTGTGGCCTCTAAATCAGGCACAAACTCAGCATAGTCCTTACTCAATCGTTCAATTCACAAAGACAAACATGAATTGTTCATCCTACAAATTCGATTAAAGCGACTTGTTGCCTCCTAATTAGTTGTGGATGTCGAATTTACTCTTAGAACGAGAGCCAACAACCTGACCATTGCTAACATGGAGGATTTCTAAAGCATGGGAGAAGATGAAATTGCCATTAATCCATGAATGAACTACAATTAATCTATGAAATGAAATTGGTCTTAGTCTAGAAATAAACTACAATTAATCTATGAAATCAAATGCAACTAGTCTAGAATTGAAATTGCAAACACTCTATGGAATGAAATTGCAATTAATCTAAGAAATGAAATATTCTTAATCTAGAATTCAAATGCTCTTAATCTAGAATTGAAATTGCATTTAAACTAGAAAGCTTGAAAGATGAAATTGAGATGTTAGATATGTAAATGAATTGCAAATAAAATCAACATATCCTTAATCCCAATTGAAATTAATCTAATTATGTAATTTAAGCTCAAAAGCATGTAATAATCAATGCAAATTTCACTATAAGTTTGATGCTCTCAAAAATCATCCTCTCAAATGAATAAAACGAGGTCCAATATATAGAAAACCATGGAAAGAGGGTGAAAAGTTTCTTGAAAAGAAACGGTTGCCTCTTCATTTTCAGAGATTGAGATCGAGACAAAAAAGCATGAATTATTTAATTAAAAGGATGGATTATTGCCACATGAGTCACCTTTCACATGGAATTATGGAATTCCTTTTTGAGGATAATTCATCCTAATAATTAAATAACCATTCAATTCCTTTTGATGTATATTAGCCAAAGGGGGTGGAATTAATTTAATTAAAAGCACTTAGGACTTTAGAATTAAATTAATTAATCATAGAGATTTTTAGCTAATAAACCCTGAGAATTTAGGAATTAAATATAATGTCAGATTTATGCAAATTTGGGTTTTCTGCATTTTGAAACTCAGTCAATTAAAGTCAATTAGGAGAAGAATTTGCCTAGTACAATAGGACTTCGATGATGAGAAAATGCACCAAAATTGATTGGATTATAAGGTGCCAATTTTGGGGTGTTACAATACTGACTTACGTGGACCGACGAGAACTCAAAGTTATTATGGAGACATATATTTTATTCTATTTGTGGATGATTATTCAAGAATGATGTCTGTAATGTTCTTAAAATAAAAATCTTATGCATTTCAAATGTTTAAGTGGTATAAGGCCCGAGTTGAAAAAGAAACTCGAAGACAGTTGAAATGTATGAGATCCGATAGAGGAGGTAAGTTTACTTATGATGAGTTTACATTGTTTTGTAATGAGAATGGTATAAAGAGATAGCTGTCAGCACCGAGGACACCACAACAGAATGTAATTGCTGAGAGAAGGAAAAAATCCATTACTGGTTGTGCTAGGACATTGATGATTGAAAAAAGAGTTTCACAAAACTTCTGGAGGGAAGATGTGAGCACTACTGTTTACACATTGAACCAAGTGCAAATGAACAAAGGTACCAACAAGACACCTTATGAAAGCTGCTATGATCACAAACCTGATGTTAGTTACTTCAAAATATTTGGGAGCAAATGTTATATTCCTGAAATATTCTAAAGAAGGAAAGTCTGATTCAAAAGGAGATGAAGGGATATTCTTAGGATATTCTACAAAGAGTAAAGCTTACAAATGTTTGAAAAAGGTTACTAAAAAAATGGTGGAAAGTGCAAATGTAAGAATTGATGAATTCGCAGAAAGGAATGAAGAAGACAATAAGAAGGAACTTGATGATTATGAGAAGTTTGTATATGTACTACATGAAGCACCTGAGACTTTACTAGGAGCACCTACCAATGAGGAAAATGCAGAAGACGTTCCTCAACTGAACGTTGATGTTGATGAACCGAGACCTACCGAGCCTATTTTGGCAAAGTATGTGAGAAGGCACAATTCCCCAAGCAAAATTATTGGAAATGAGGAAGTTGGAGTGGTCACAAGGAGAAAGGCCAGAGACAATACATGTTTGATATCTTCATTTGAGCTAAAGAAAGTGACGGAAGCACTGGATAATGAGGATTGGATGAAAGCTATGAAAGAAGAGTATGATCAAATTGAGAAGAACAAGACATGGACTTTAGTACCTAGGCCTAAAGACTAAAATGTGATTGATACTAAATGGATTTTCAGAAACAAACTGAATGAGTATGGAGAGGTTATCAGAAATTAAGTTAGATTGGTTTACAAAGGTTATGCACAAGAAGAAGGAATTGACTATGGAGAGACTTTTGCACCTGTTGCTAGACTGGAAGGAGTTAGAATAATTGTAGCATGTGTTGCTTACAAAGGATTCAAAGTTTATCAGATGAATGTTAAGTTTGAATTTCTTAATGGGATACTTGAAGAGGAAGTATACATTGAGCAACCTGAGGGATTCATTGAGAATGCAAACAAGAACAAGGTATGTAAGTTACATAAATCTCTATATGGATTGAAACAAGCACCCCGAGCATGGTGTGAGAGACTGCACTCTTATCTAATCAAAATAGGATTTCAAAGAACAAGTGATAATAGTAATGTTTACTTGAAATGTGTCAGTGATAATAAAGTTCTGATTGCTGAAATTTTTGTTGATGATATTATATTTGGAGGCAATGACACTTTATGTAAAGGATTTGTTGACGAGATGAGAGAAGAGTTTGGATTACTATACAAGAAAGGAGGTACTTTTGATCTGCAAGTATACACTAATACAGATTGGGCTGGAAATGTTGATGACAGAAAAAGTACTAGTGGAGGAGCATTCTTTCTAGGAGAAAGATTGGTTACATGGATGAGCAAGAAGCAAAGTTGTATTTCGAGGTATACTGCCAAGGCTGAATATGTTGTTGCTGATATGAACTGTGAAAACATAGTATGGATTAAGCAATTAATTGAAGGTATGAAAGAAGATATCATAGGACCTTGTACTATTTTTGTGATAATACAAGTGCTATTAACATATCAAAGAACCTGGTTATGCATTCAAAGACCAAGCACATTTCTATCAAGTATCACTACTTGAGAGAACAAGTTCAAGAGAAGAATGTGAAGTTGGAATATGTGAATTCAAAGGAACAATTGGATGATATCTTTACAAATCCACTACCTAAGGATTCTTTTGAGTATCTAAGAGGTAAATTAGAGGTTCTTCCCTTATCTAATGTCCACTAAGAAGCATGAAGGCATGATGCATCAACTCTATATTTCATTAGAATATTTATTTCTGAATTGATGTTAGTATGAGACACTTTAGGTGATGCCTGAAGTTGTGAAAAGATTTATATATGTTATTTTTTATGATTACATGTAAGGTATAATCCACTAGTGAAACAAGTTTTCAGGAGTATGAATTTTTGACATTGTTGTCAAAGAGGGAGAATAACGAATTGATGACATTTATCTACAAAGAGATATTGAGGGAGAATGAATTGGAAATATTTACTCATGAAGGAGATTAATTTGTATGTTATAGAAACAAAATATTTATCCAAGAGGGATATTGAGGTCAGAAAGATCAAGTGGAAACAGATATATCAACTCAAAGGGAGTACAGTTATGTATTTGAGAGATGCCATAATCAATTGCTATAACACTAGTATAGTGGTTTTCATCAATGCCAAAGAGGGAGATTGTTGATTAACTAATGTTTATCTGATGGAGTTGACGAAGACCAAGTGATACCGAGTATCATGATTGTAGAAATGGTTAGATCAGTTGTTGTTTTGTCATCGATGTCAAGCAATTGATTAATTGATTTGTATTGTGCCACCATATCTTAAGAGGAGAAGTTAAATGGGTGACAAATACAGATTAGACAATGATGAAGTAATGATGTTTCAGTTGTTTTCTATTGTATATTTGATGTTATCAAATCAATATGTTTGATTGATCAACTTATGAACTACAATGTTTTAAGTTATGATAGAATGAGATAATTTACCAAGCTATACTGACTCAGTCGGTAGAATGTAATGTGATTTAGTTACAGTTATCAAGCACTAAGCACTGAGAGCAAGTTAGACATCGAGCAAGTGATGAAGTCAGTTACCGAGTTGTAGAGCAAGTTTTACCGAGTACAATATACATATATTAAATGATGATTTAATGCGAAGCTATGATGAGCTGGATGAGGAAATGAATTAAACAAAGTTTGTTACAAGATGTATGAGAGGGAAAATTCAATATGAAGATCTAAGGCAAAGACCAAGCGGTTAAACAAAAAAGTGAAAGTTCCAAGAAAAGTTACAAGTTTCGAGGTAAAAGTGATTTGGTTTACCGAGTTAAGAAATTGAAGAAGGTGATCGAACGACTGAGCGCAAAGGAAGGAAAATCAAATTAAGGAGATTAAGAGGCATAAGTATGTCTATATAAGGAATTATATTTACACAAAACAAAGAGTACTGGTGATTTGAGAAAAGAAGGAAAGAAGATGAAGAACAACATTTACAGAGAAGAACAAAGAAAGACAAATCAAAGAATATACAGACTGAGAAAGAGATCAATGGAGTATATGATGCCAGGATTCAATTGAGCATAAAGGATCTAATTCAAGCATAGTGTTGCTAATTTTTATAGATCAAAGTTTACTATTTCTTATTAATATTTGTAACAGATAAATATCTTAACCGAGTGGATTTAACAGTCCTAATTGTAAAACCTAGACTTAGGTGACATTCCAAAAGTGTGTTTGAAGACCTCTAACAAGGTCACTCACAATAGGGTGAAGATCTTAACAGATTTGAGGTAAATCCCCTAACAGGGTCACATTTAGAAAATGTGTTTGTAATCTTTAACAGGATAAGTTCTTAACCGAGCATACTTCAGAAGGGTACAATTTTATTGTGGGTTACAATTCCCACAAAGGGTTTTTCAAATTTGGGTTTCCTCATTAAATCTTGTGTTTATGAATTATATCATGTGTGAATGAGTTAATCTGATGTTGCTAAGTTTGTATGATTGATTGTTGCTTATATTATTTGGTGAATTGGTTATTTACTGTATTTAGTACTTACCAAGTGAATCAGTGAGTTTAGTTTTAGGAGTTTAAGTTTTGATTTGCCTGATCCACCCCCCCCCTCTCAGTGGGACCAACATGTTAGACACATCCTGGAGGTGATTCATAAATTTGAAGAATTCAAGATTGACCATATTTATCAGGAATGAAACATGATTGCTAACGGGCTAGCCAAACAAGCTTCCATGGAGGATATCAACATCAAGGATTAGATGAATACAGATCTAATATCCAATTGCCACAAGAGGCCCATAGTGGTGGCTCCAGGAAATGCATGTATCTTATTAGGGTGGGGGGACTACATAGGAAGGGTATTATGTTCTTGTTATGGGGTAGTCATTTCATTTTGAGGCTGAGATGGTTATACCATAACTTTGTAACTTTTTGATATTCTTTCAATAATTAATGGAATCTGGCCCAAGCCAACTATTTAATTACCCAAAAAAAAGACTGCATCCTAACCATCGATCAGACTCTCCCTTGCCAACAAAAAGGAGCTCTTTGAAATTTGCTATGGAACTTTATAATTATGGATCCTTTCTTTTGTCGATTATAATAGAAACTTATGTTCCATTTTATAGATAAGAACAATATAATAATAATATTTTTTTCTATTATGAATGGTTAGCTTTACTCACATTCATATATAAAAATCAACAATTTTTCATTGTCTTTTATTTAAAATTTTCAAAATCTCTATTATTATTAGAAATGAAACTCAAGTTTTATTTGATAAACGGATTATAATATACTCTAATTTTCTTGTCATATTTTAGTGTAATAATAATATTTTAAGAAAATCATTTGCCTACATCTAAAGTACTCCTAGTTAAAAATATCATTTTTCTTTCATCTTTCTTTTCATTTTTTCACCTTTATCTTAAAGATTTGCATAATCTACAATAATATATCAGACTCAAACTTCTTATGAACTTTTATCATCAATATGGCTCCCCTCTTTCTCATGATAAATTGTTGAGTGATTTTAAAGATTGATTAAAAAATATGCACAAATAAAATAAAAAAATAATCATATAATTTTTCATGAAATATAAAAAAATCATACGAAATAATTTAATGATACACTTAATTTTTTAACTTCATGGAAACATACAATATTTCTAATACAATTTTCATATATGATAGTGTATAGATGACTTGTATATCACAAGCATTTGCTAATATGTTTTCTAAATACGATAGTGCCTTGGACCTACATATTGTTGCATCCCAAGTTACAAACAAATTCAAATCCAAATAACAACTAAAAAATGAAGTGTTTGATAATCAAGTCATGAAATTTGAACTTGATGCATATCCTTTGTGCTTGCTCGATTTTATCTCTATTTTTTTCATTGTTTTTACACGACAATTTTAAATGCACAATGTGTAAGATAATTCAACCAATAAGTAATTTTGTATTATAATAGGACATAAGACTCAAAAAATAAAGTAGGATATTCATAATGACATAACAAATACTATTGATTTCTTTACCCATATTTTCCCTCATAAAAGATAAATAAGCATGCATATGTGATCTGCAAACTAATGTGTATCACATTTCTTTCTCAATACAATTCAAACTAGAATTGGAGTAGTTTTCCTGGAAGATTAACAACTCTTAGAAATAAAATATTTTTATGGGAATTCATACAACCCTTTAAATATTGTATCTAAGTTTACTACTGACTACCAAATCACATAATGATAAGTCTAGAACTTTGTTCTTAAGAAAACCTAATGATTTGGGGATAGGGTTGAATTGATTGATGTTGATGAGTGAGTAGATGTTGTATCTGAATATATTGTAGAGCTTGTGTATATTGTTATCTTCCATGAACTTGTATCAAGTTGAGAATAATTTGGCACATGTGAAAATAAAAGTTCTAGAATTACAGAGTATCTTGCTTTAGATAGATGGGGCATGGAATAAGATGGAATTAGTGTAAGACAACCAAAATTACTATGTATAACCCATTTTACTCCATTAGATTTGGAAAATAAGTATTTCTCCTAGTCGTAAAATACGATCCATCATATGGGGTTCATCACTTAGCGTGTTGGTTAAGTGGCGGTGTCGTTGTTTTCCCACCAAGGTTCAAACCCCCATTGGACCATTTTGATCGCATGCTTGTGCCTTCCCTGATCCAGTGTGCCCACAAGTTTGGGCCTTGGATTTGTTAAATGGGGATGAGGTCCCTTATTTGTGGTCTCACTAGTTCATATATCTAAGTCAAAATTGTTTCAAATAGACCTAAAGAGTGTGTCATGCTAGAATCATCAGTCATGTTAAAGAGTTTACTAGGAACTCATTCAAAAAAAATGCTCCCCCATATACATTTATAAACTATAAGTATTAAATTTAACTTGTATAGAGCCATCAATGGAAAAAAATAATTACAATGCAAACAAACTTAACACTTTCTCAAAATATTTAGCTCAAACAATAGAAAAATCCAATTAAAATCAACAAAAGGCTCCAAATATCAAACAAAAAAAAAGTTCAAGAGCTCAAATAACAAGCAACGTGTTGATATTACTTTAGACTTCTAAAATCTACTGCACTTACAAGAAAATATTTTTGCCACATATAATTGCCCAAATGCCAAATCTTAAACAAAAAATACCAACAAAAGAATTTAGGTTTATTATGTTGACACTAATTTCAACCCCATAACTTACAATATTGACTTCTAGCACCTTTATAGATATTTGTTAAGGGGGTGCACTTAATTTGGGTGGTTCTCCTTAAGTTGGATAATGCAAGTAATGTTGTCCAAAGTATCAATCATAACTAATAGAATGAGATGTGGATGAGCATGTCATACCTTTCATTCAATAGTGATTTATGCAACAACAAACCAATAACTATAATTTAACCCCATAAATTACAATATTGACTTCTAAAACCTTTATAGATATTTGTTAAGGGGGTGCACTTAATTTGGGTGGTTCTCCTTCTGTTGGATAATGCAAGTAATGTTGTCCAAAGTATCAATCACAAATAACAGAATGAGATGTGGATGAAAATGTCATACCTTTCCTTCAATAGTGATTTATGCAACAACAAACCAATAACTATGATTTACGCAATAACTAACAATGTAGAGAAATTGAAGACACAAAGCCTAAATTATAATGCTCTCTCGTCCTTTAAAGAAGATAACACAGAGAGAAGATTGTAAAGCTAACAAATCAATGGGGGCTTCACTTAGTGAACCTGAATCATAACATGTATGTTCATGGCATACTAAATAATCCCCCTATTTACAAAACATATTGCCCAATTTTTCTTTTTTATCACCCTCCTCCAATACCCACCTAGTACCCCCAGCACACATTTTCGTATATAAACCCCTAGCCCCCCCTCTCCAAAATATCCCCTCGCCCCTATTGAGGCAATATATTGCCCCCTTTTTTTGCCCATTTTGAACTCCCTAATATGAACGCACGTGATATTGCATTACCCTTTTAGTGAAGACCTCGTGAACAAAGAAAGATTATGTTGCCCTACACAGATTTCCAACCAAACTTAATACATTCCTTGGGAGGCATATTTTTCACTAGTTAAGAAGAAAGAAAGAAGATCCACCTAGAGTAATAAACATGTCTCCTGAGGCATATATTAATCTTGGGTGGAAATTTGTGTGGAGTAATGTAATCTTGATCTGTTAGCACTGTAATCTTCTCTCTAAATTACTAATTGAAGAGCTCTTGCAGCAAAGAACATAGTCATATGAGGACTCGAGCAACTGAATTTTTTTAAAATGATGTTAAAAATTTAACTTTTGTAGAGCACCATGTATTGAATCAACATACAACCATGTGGTCCCTTTTTCTAAACCCTTGGGTCATCATGTGCTTCTCAATGCCAAGAGCTTCCTTGTTCTCTTTTACACCAATAGGGCAACGTACCTGTAGACACCTAAAAATGCCCAATGCCCTTAGGTTCCTTTTTTAGTCTTCTTTTATGCCATTGGTCAATTTTGGCCTTTTTTTTTTTTATCAATTTCAAGTTATTTTGGATTACTTTGAATCAATTTGATTTATCTTTTATCATGTCAATTACTTTGGTCATCCTGTTACATTTTATCATTTTGACGTGTTTAATTAAATAATTTGGATAATTATTTAATTAATGTCATGATGTTGGTCTTAGGGAAATAATCATCTAATTAGTTTCCATATGTCCTCATGTCCCCTTAAACATAAATAATTTCATTTATTTATGTTTTTTTATCTTTTTAGTTTACATTTAAATATGATTATATTTAAATGTATTTTGGGTTTTTGGAGGGAATTAGTAGATTGATTTTATTATTGATTGTTGGCTCTTGTTTATTTATTTCTTTATTATGCACGTTTAGTTTTCAAGTTGGATTTCTATTTATTGAGCTTTCTTCTTACTTTTTTTTGGCTAACAACGATTTCTATTATCCTTGTCATTATTTTTTTGAATTTTATCCTTGCTTTTTAAGCTTTTATTTTTGCAATTGTCATACAAAGAGCAATATATCAAATTAGAGGAGAAAGATAAAGCAATGAGGTGTCATTGAAGGAATGTTTGGTATTTTTACTTGGATACTTTATTTATGCATTTTGTTTCAATAACCTTATTGGGTGTGATTAGGATTTTATAAACATGGTTTTCATGATTTTCATGATTGGGTTAATCATGTTTTTATACTAACTCCTTAATTTCCCTGATCTACATCTGGTGAACCGTATGTGAAAATATCGCTTTCATATTTTACAGTGTGTTTCAAAAGTATTTCCAATGTCGTAAAGTTTCTTTAAGAAACAAAACTACAATGGTGAATTGAATAAACTACATATTATTCAGGTCTTCACTATAATTAATAATTATGTTTATATTTTGTCATCGACTCTGTTAGCACTGTAAAAATTTGCAAGAAATTTGGTCAAAATCATGAAAACTCTACTATTTCTTGTTCTGTCCCTGAACCCTATTTTCAAAATTATAGTCGTTGGTTGAAAAGGGTCTTAAAACCCTTCTTGGTCTATTATAATTTGTGATTACCTTTTCCAAGCCACTAAGAATCTTTTTAAACTCATGTGCGCTTTTAATTTGTGTTGCGCAATCTCCTAATCTAGATCGAATATCCATTTCTTTCTAAGATTACGCGCGCACCATTGATCTAGTCTAATCCTTGTTCTAATCATCTGGTTGGCGCTAGATCTCAAGATAAAGTCAAATTTATCTATTCTTTTAGAGATCTAGTGATATTCGTAGATCTTTTCTTGATCAGGTGGTCTGCGCTAGACATTGTGATGTTACTCAAGTTAAGAAAGTCATTCAGAGATCTCGAGACTTAGTTATCTCGTAATCTCTAGATTTGATCACGGTAAAGAAAGTGACTCAGGGTAAAGATGGAGTTTGATCATATGTAGATATGTGTCCAAGTGCAGGGTCAGAAAGGATGGTTCTCGCTGAGTCTCAGGATCAAACCATGGTTAGTGTATTCATTCAAGGACTTGGCAATCTAGTCCATCGCATGATCTCGTAGTAAACCTATGATAAAGCTCAAAGTCTAGTCAGGTTTACTTCAAGATTAAACATTGATCGTTGATGTATAAAAAGATCAAGCGTTTTCACGTGATCTCTAGATGATTTGAACAAGTACAGAAGGATTTAGTGATCAAGCGCAGGCCATTGATGTCTTTTTAATTCTGTGGATGGCGTGTAATCTCGTGATAAACTCAAGGGTTCAAGTTTTATTCAGCGACTTGGAGATTTCCTTTGTCTCATAATCTTGAGATAAACCTATGGTCAAGGCATGGTTATATTTTCTCTTTGGTTGCGAGATCTCTAGATGAACTCAGGATTAAGTAAAGGATCTCGATATTAAGCCTGAATAGTTGATGTAGTGTTGATCATGTGGATAGTGTTTAATCTCAAAAAGAAATGATCTCATGATCTCATAATAAACCTATGATAAAGCTCAAAGTCTGGCCAGGTTTACTTCAAGATTAAACGTTGATCGTTGATGTATAAAAAGATCAAGCGCCTACGCGTGATCTCCAAATGATTTGAACAAGTATAGAAGGATTTAGCGATCAAGCGCAGGCCATTGATGTCTTTTTAATACTGTGGATGGTGTGTAATCTCGTGATAAACTCAAGGGTTCAAGTTTTACTCAGCGAATTGGAGATTTCCTTTATCTCGTGATCTCGAGATAAACCTATGGTCAAGGCATGGTTATATTTTCTCTTTGGTCACGAGATCTTCAGATGGACTCAGGGTTAAGTAAAAGATCTTGATATTAATCCTGAATCATTGATGTAGTGTTGATCATGTGGTATTCCATCTCGTGATCTCATAATAAACCTATGATAAAGCTCAAAGTCTGGCCAAGTTTACTTCAAGATTAAATGTTGATCATTGATGTATAAAAAGATCAAGCATCTGCGTGTGATCTCTAGATGATTTGAACAAGTACAAAAGGATTTAGCGATCAAGCACGAGCCATCGATGTCTTTTTAATCCTGTGGATGGCATGTAATCTTGTGATAAACTCAAGGGTTCAAGTTTTATTCAGCGACTTGGAGATTTCCTTTATCTCGTGATCTCGAGATAAACCTATGGTCAAGGAATGGTTATATTTTCTCTTTGGTCGCGATATCTCCAGATGGAATCAGGGTTAAGTAAAATATCTCGATATTAAGCCTGAATCATTGATGTAGTGTTGATCATGTGGATAGTGTTTAATCTAGGAAAAGACATGAGGTTAGGAAAAGTATTGCAAGATTAAGATAAATAGTTATCTCTGAATCTCAAGATTTAATTAGGGTCAGGCATTTTCAAGTCAGAGTTAAGGAAAGGTTTGCTTTGAGTTGATCATGGTTGTTTCTTTCTGGATGATCCTATGGCATGCGTGTAATCTCCCAATATACCCAGAGTTAAAGAAATGTTCTCAAGACTTAGAGATTTCTTCAGTCGCGTGATCTCCAGATTGATGCTTGACTTAGGTAAAATTAATATTAATCAGAATAGTTTAAATTAGAACTGTTGATTGAAGAGAAGATTTTATGGCTTGCGCGTAATCTCCAGTCTTAACCTGAGTAAAGGTAAATGTTCAGCGACTTGGAGATTACACAGTCGCGCAATCTCCAGATAAAGCTAGAGTTAAAGTACAGGTTAAAGGTGAGTTAAAGGTCGAGGAAAAAGATAGAGGTAAAGATCGATCAGTTCTAATATGATCTGAAGGCAGGCATAAAGAATCAAAGAAAAGGTGATCGAGATCTATCTATTGAGGGATTACGCCTATGTGACGCGTGTCCAATCAAATCTTGTGCCCGGGTAACTTAAGAGGATCCATGACTATGTTTTAAAACTGCGATAAGGCTCAATCTTGACCATTGACAAGGATTTTTGTGCCACCTATATTCATTAGAGATAGAATATTTGAATATTTAAAATTTTCCCAGAGTTTCAAGTGGTGGCGTTGTTTTCCAAGCTGTAGAGGCAGTTGGTGGATCGAGCTAATCTTCTAGGTCAATTTATTTAAGTGGTATGGTGCTGAGGGGATGTTTTATATTGACTATGGATTAATTAATGTCGTGTGGTGATTTTAGGGTTTTCTATTCAAGATTGTATACTCTTTGAAACCCTAGTCCGCTTCCTATAACTTCTGCATTAATATTTCTAGCCAAGTGGCCATGGAAATCAAATTGTATTTTCAATCTTTTGAAGAAAGATAAAGTCATTGGAGAATCTAAGGATAAGTTTGAATTAGATATCAAGAAGGATAGATGTCAATTAGACCTAAATTATAGGGTTTCCTTCTTCTATTTATATCCTATTTTATGTGTTTTAAGGGTTCCTTATTCGGTTCTATTTCAGTTTCTCTGCAAAAGTTCAGAGCAGGTTCCAAGTGTGGTACCTTTGTATATATTTTCCCTCTTCTATGCATATAAGGTGTTCTTGTATCCTTTCTATTTCAGGGAAGAACATCATTGTAATAGATTAATTATGAATGAAATTTAGTATTGTTGTTCTGTTACCAAGTTGTCTCCATCATGTTTCTGAATCATATAAACTAGGGCATCCAAGGTGTTTTAGTTTTGTCTATTGTAAAGCTTGCAATAGAGTTATTCAAGGGATAACTATGATTTAGGATATGTATGAGATGGGGTATTAAGGATATTCTAGACTTGTCTTTCAGTGGATGCTGATTAATTTATTGTCTATTCCAAGGTTTCTTCCAAGGGGAGGGTTAAATTCTTTAAGTAGGTAATTGCATATTTGAATACACTGGTGGATTCACAAGTAGAACTTGATTTATGGGGTATGTCTTATGTAAGGCATATAAAGATATCAGATTGTGTTGTTTTCCTTTGTTTCTGATCTTCTGTGCAATGATATGTTTGACTCCATTTCCCATTGGACAAGGCACTGGTCTATGAGAGATCTGGGGTATTTCAGAAATCCATTAATCAAATTATAAATTGAAAATCATTTCCCTTTCATGTTGTTTGAAAGAGTTCGGATAGTTTTAGTTTTCATACATACTCTATGCAAGTGGGATACTGCATAATATTTGATAAAATAGTAAGTTACTTTTTACCTAAAGGTTTGAAATCTATTCCACAGTTATGTATCTGCAGGTTGTTATTTGTCACAAAGGAGTTATATGTGTGTAGATTAGGTAATACCCACCTGAGTGATGTGGAGCTCAAAGTGTAGAAGGTCTTAGAACCTTGTCAATTGGACTTGTTTCTTTTCTCCTTTATATTGAGGGTGTTGGGTTTGGGTCTTAGGTTTGTAATCCCACAGCCTGGTCTTAAAATTTCATCTAGGAGAGGAGAGTGCAAGAAAAAGCTCCAACAAATTGGTGACTCTGCTGCAAAAAGAATAGTGAGGTTTTTAACCTTATTAAGGAGACTCTGGTATAAATAAAGTAAATTGGTTTTGAGAGAGAGTTAGCCCATCCGAGTCACCAAAAAATTGGTGACTCTACTGGGGATACAAAAGAAAAAGTGATTAGTGAGTGTAAGTGAGTTGTTTCCTTGCCTTGCTAAGTCAATCCCAAAGTCTGGTTATAGAGTCATGGTTTACAAATAAATATTACTCATATTTTGTAAAGTGAGTCAAGTTTTTTCTATCTGTCATTACAAAGTGTCTAAGAGTTTAAGTTCTTCAAAGATATATTTAACCTATCTCACAAAGTGGTGAGTGGCGACTCCGAGTTCTCTAATTTTTACCAGTGTGCATGTTTGAAGAAAGAATACAAAGAGGTGGACTTGCAGTGATGATAAAGAAAATGTTTGGGCTCTTATGACTAAAGAATAGTCAAGGGAGGAATCAATAAGAGACCCTATTTGTGGTATGTGTTGAGAGCTTGTTGGTTTTGAAGAAGGTCAGAGTGGGGTGAAGTAATCTCAGCTGATCAAAATTTTCCTCTGCAAAGAGGTGGCGACTCTACCAAATTTTTTAAAGGTGTTTTGAAGGTGACTTTAGATCAAGTATTTTTTTATCTACTCCAATACATCTTGGTATTTTTGCAACTACACCTTAATAAGTGGTCTAAGCACTAAAACAAGGAATAAGGTGTGGTAAGTGGTTTACATGTTTCAAGTTTCAAATTTTGCATTTTGCAAAATTAAGTAGAAGCATTTATTAGTTAAAAAATGGAGGACATGGAGGTTAGAGATTCTGCTATGTCCAATTGTGGAGGATCTATGCTAGATCTTGAAGAGGTTCTTGCAGATAACAAAATTTTAGAACAAGAGTTGCAAGAACAAGTTATTTTGTCACTGCAAAGAAGAATGAAAAGATTTGTGGGAGAATCTGCACTTATTTTTTATATGAGGTTAGTTTATTTTTTATAGTTGTAATTCCTTTCTATCCTCAGGAGTTTATTTTGGTTAGTTTATTTGTGGAACTTTGTTTTCCCGATTCAATCTATTGGCCAATCTCCTTGAGGGTAGAAGTTTTGTCTGCCAGGAAGTGGATAGAAAATGTTGAAAATCTTAAGTCTAATATTGCACATGAGGTTGTGCTTAGTGATATTATCTCTAAGAATGATGAAAACTAGAATAATAGAGATAGGTCCAATGGGGATGATGTCTCTTGCGATCATAATAGTGATACTTTTTCTCAGAATGGAGTAAAGGATAAGAGTGGTGAGAGTGATGGATATGAAAGTGATATTGATGGTTCTATGAGGGATGATCTTTCTTATGAACTAATAGTTATTCTCACCAGTTAACAGAAAATGCATATGATAAACAAGAGGATCACATTAATAAAGATGTAGGTTGTTGTTATAATGATTCAAATGAGCTTCAAGGTGTTGATGAAGGGGTATGCATTCCTTAAGACTACTTTTATAATTATGTTTGGAACTGCAAGACATCAATAAAGATATGCGAAAATGAGAAGGATTCGCAAGCAGCAAAAATTTGTAGTTTGTCAAAGGCAAATTAGGTTAGGGCTCCTTCACCATAAGAAAGTATCGGAAAGGAGCACAGGTTTGCCGGATGGCAATATTTCCCGAGCTGCAGAAGTCCACACGGTTGTAAGCTCTGTAGCAAATGATGATAAGGCCAAGGAATTTATGAGCTATTATTTTAATTGTTACTTATATGGCCATAAATAGGCAGATTGTAGAAAGCCTGATATGCACTTGCAGAGGCCAACATATGAACATTTAAAAGACTTTATCAAAAAGCAAAAGGAAAGAAGTCTTTTAGATCTGGTTCAGCAGACCAAAGGGTTAAAAATTGAGGTTTCTGGCTCCAAAACAGAGACCTTGGCCTGCTATGGGAATCTGGCTTGGAGCAAGAAACCGACCCACACCATCTTCAGTGTCCAGTCTTTGGATAGGCAAATTGATTTTTTCTCCAAAATGAAATATGCAACAAAGAATGTGTTTAGCACCGGGACTGCTAGGGCTTATGAATCTGGGATAGATCCAATATGTGACTCCTATGAACCCCTTTCTGCTTTGGGGGAAGGTAGATTTATAATTGTTGAAGCATCTCCCGGGTGCCTGGTGAACCAAAAATCTAAATGGCAAATGATCAAAAGGAAGAAAAAGGTAAGAGTTTTCCCATCAGTTCTCAGTGATAATAGCATTTTGTTAAAAAAATCCTTTGATCTGTTGAACAAAGAGGGAAATATTTATGGTTTATATACGCCCCCACACAAAAGAACTAGGGATTTGGAAGGTAAGGGTCCTAGGGTTTAGCCATAGAAGGATGATGCTAAATTCCATCCATCAGTCAAAAAACCCTACTCTTACCTTGACAAAACCCTAGCCTTTTATACGGGGAAATCTAAGATTATGATTAATACAACAAGTCCTAATCTTAAGAAACAAGAGGGTTTGAAACATAAATCCAGAAGCAATCTTGAGGCTTATAGTCCTCCCCATCAAAGATGGAAGGAAAATCTTTCATCACATAAAGCTCATTCAAAATCGGGTATGTCGGGCTGTGATCTTATTTTACCTCATAATGTTCATTACAAGGCAATCTATTCACCCCCTCATAGGCGTAGTAGATACTTGAATAAAGTTCATGATAAAATTAGTGCTAATTATGGACATAATTGTGATATACTCAATTTAGATAATGTAGATATAAAACAACAACAGGAGTATCTTGCAAAAATAGGTATAATTTGTAGATGGAATGGCACAGGAGCTTCTATTAATGACATAATAGAAGGGTCGACATCTCAATTACCCAGTGAGGTAAGTACAACAATTCTTATGGAGAAATTCATTTTCATAGACTATAAGAATAGTGTGCTAAAAAATAGCATCATAAAAGAGCATTGTATTAAGTTTAGGCAAATTCCTTTCTCCATGTTCAATTGGGTTCCAATCTTTAATCCAATAAATTTAGAGGACTTCAAAGTTGAAAAATCTATCTCTCTCAGAAATTTACCTCTGGAACTTTCTAGGCAGGAAATAATCAGAAATATAGGCAATAAGATTGGAAGCTTCATTAGAAGTGTTGATTATAAACATACTCAATCTGAAAAGACAATCATTGTTGAGATGAATTTTCATCAAAGCTATATTTCCCCTATACATTTATGCTTCAATTCTAACTCAGTAATAGTCAATCCTATCATCATAGAAGACTAAATTGAAATTGACAAAGCTTTTCATACAGCACATAAAAACACCTCCCTGCTTAGATAGAATGGTGTGGATTATGAGTTAAATTTATTTAATGATAAAGGAGGATTCACCATTACAAACTCTAGAGTCCATATCTCAGATAGGCTCTCTCCTCCTCCTATGCTCACCCCTATGGACAATTCTAAATGTTGGAACAATACTGAAGGCATTCACTCTCAGGAAAATCGAGGTGATATTTCTCCAGTTCGGAATTATGAATCTGAAATGGAAAAACATTTCAGCAATAATTCGAGCAATCCTAGTAAGAAAGCAATTTGTGTAATAGAGGATATAGAACTATGTTCTCAAGAGTGGGAAGCTAATGTTAAATGCTCTTCCCCCCTTCAGTCTCTGAATTTCACTGAGAATATCCCACAGTCGGAGACCAATAGGAAATTAGATAATCAGCCAAAACCAGATCAGGGATCTGAAATAGAGCTCTGCAATCAAGAAGTCGTGATTAGCACTGACTACTTAGGAGAAACAGTGACTAATGAGCTGCTAGATCTTTTCATTGATGAAACATGTGATAAGGAAGAACTGTTATTACAGAAAAAATTGCTGATAGAAAAGATTTTGTCTATCCAAAAGGATGATAATGTAGTAGAATCACCAATGAAGCAACAACAAGAGGTGGCTAGTATAACATTCACTATCCCTTTCGAGATGGAAATCCTGAACAAGGATATGTCTAATAATATAGATAATTTAGTAGAGATGTATGGAGAAGAGATTATAGAGAAAGAAGACTCCCCTGTCTTCTTAGAGGAAGATCAAAAAATCATAGAACAAAATGATGAAATTATTAATAAGACTTTACTTATGGAAATCTCAGAGGCCAGTAAAGATGCAATTACTGGTTTATTTGGGATAACAAATGAGGACAGACAGCTTGGAATTTCTATAAATAGGGGCGGTCTGAGCACTCCCAACATCAACAAAATTAAAAAAAAGAGGGGAAGGAAGTCCTCCATTGAATTGAGAAACCTAGCTGGCAAAGCCGGTAATCAGCAAAAAATTGTAGACATTTTGAACAATGGGAAGGAGAAGTGCCTTCCCTAGAACCAATGAAAGTCACTACTTGGAATGTTAGGGGATTAAATGCCCCTAAAAAGCAAAGATTAGTTAAAAGATATTTAAAAAATTTTGAATTAGAAATCATATTGCTACAAGAAACTAAATTAAGTAAGGAGGAAAGTATTAAGTTTAGTAATAAATTAGGAATTTGGAAGTTAGAATTTGTTGTATCAAAAGGATCCTCCGGAGGCCTAGCTACCCTGTGGGATCCTAGGAAAGTCTCAGCCATTACCACAACTAAGTATAATAACTGGATGGTATTAGGAATTAATAGCCTTAAATCTAATTTAAAATTTAATTTAATCAACATTTATGGGCCTATTTAGAATGAAGAGAAAAGGAAGGTATGGCAGGAAATTCAAAATCTACTACAAGCAAACAAATTAGAAACTCATATCATAGGTGGGGACTTTAACGCTATCCTAGATACAAAAGAAAAATATGGAGGATCTCAATTTACTTCACAATCACAGAAAGATTTTAGCCAATGGGTTATAGACAATCACTTAATCAATATTAATACAAATGATGGGATTTTCACATGGAACAATAGAAGATCGGGATTTAGTCACATAGCAGAAAAAATGGATAGATTTTTTATTAGAGGGGAGTCTGATACTTTCAATCAGTTAGTAAATGCTAAAATTATCCCAGAGGCTGGTTCAGATCACTTCCCAATCAGGCTCACTATAACAGAAAGCTGCAAACCATCTAGAAATCCCTTTAAATTTGAATTTATGTGGTTCCAAAATCTGGAATTTATCAGCCTCTTGGAACAATGGTGGAATCAAATCTCGATAAAAGGATCTAAAATGTATAGCTTAGTGGCGAAACTCAAAATTATTAAGAATAAAGCATTGGAGTGGAACAAGAATAATTTTAATGATATTTTCAAAGAAAAAACTCATATTGAACAAGAATTAGAGGATCTTAATAATATAGTAATAGATCAAGGCATGAATGAATTTAGTTGCCTCAAAGAAAAAGAACTTATGTCTAAATATAATGCGATTCTTCTCAAAGAAGAAATCTTCTGGAAACAAAAATCCAGAGAGACATGGCTGAAGGAGGGAGACAGCAACACGAAGTTTTTTCACAATTCAACTAACTTTAAAAGAAGCATTAATAGAATCACCAAAATCAAGAATGACGAGGGTCATCTCGTCGAAGACCCAAACCAAATCTCAATTGTTTTCACACAATTTTATTAAACCCTCCTCAATAATATTGAAGCTATTGACCTCAAAGCCCAAAATGAAATGTTAAAGGCAATCCCTAAATTGATATCGGAAACAGATAACAAAATGATTAATGGAAAACTAACTATGGAAGAAGTCAAATCAACGGTCTTTCAACTTCATCCAGATAAAGCCCTTGGACCAGATGGATTCTAGGCAGGTTTTTTCCAAAAATGCTGGCATTTTGTGGGTAATGAAGTTTGCAAGTAGTGGAAGCTACTAGAAACTCGGGATCATTATTATCGGGAATTAAAAACACCTTCTTTACATTAATACTCAAGAAAAATGAATGCATGGATCCAGGGGATTTTAGGCCCATATCACTATGCAACACTATCTATAAAATTTTATCTAAATGTTTGGCTAACAGACTCAAAACTCTTCTTCCCATTATCATCTCTGAAGAGCAGACGGGCTTCGTAGCCAATCGTTCTATTTTAGGCAGAATTATTATAGCCCAAGAATCAGTTCATACAACTCAAATAAGTAAGGATCCAAGTATGCTTATAAAACTTGATATACAAAAATCTTACGACAAAGTAGACTGGAGATTTCTCTGCAAATGCCTGGAAGCATTTGGCTTCTCCAAACAGTGGATTAATCTTATTTTCAACTGTATCTCCACCCCTAAAATCTCGATTCTTATCAACGGATCCCCAGAAGGATTCTTTAATATTTCTAGGGGTATTAGACAAGGAGACCCGCTATCTCCTTTCTTGTATGTGATTATGGCAGAAGCCCTAGACAGAGCAATCAACAAGAAACAATTGGAAGGTAATATAATAGGTTTAAAGGCATTGAAAAACATCCCAAATATTACTCACCAACAATTTGCCGATGACACAATTCTCCCAGGTTCAGCCAACGTGCATGAAGCTAAGGCCTTTAAAGATATCCTAGATCTTTATAGGAAGGCTTCAGGCCAACAAGTGAATCCTAATAAATCAGAAATTTTCTTCCTCAATACCACTCTGAAATTGGAAAAGTAAATTTGCAACTTGATGGGTTACAATCTTGGTAAGTTTCATTGTAAGTATCTGGGAATTGAATTAGACAAAGGTCATCTTTCCTCCAAAATATGGCAACAAGTGCTTACTAAAATCCAAAACAAATGAAGCTATTGGAAAGGGAAGTGGCTTACAAAAGTAGGTAGAACCACTATGATTAATTCAGTTTTATCAGCCATTCCCATGTATCAAATGTCAGTTCTCCCCCTTCCGGTAAACATTAAGAAAAGTCTAGAAATTTTTTTTAGAGATTTTTACTGGCAAGGCACATTTGAAGAGAAAAAATTAGCCTTAATTAAATGGGAATCCCTCTGTAAACCAATCTATAAAGGGGGTCTGGGCATTAAAAACCTACAATGGCAAAACATAGCTTTGGGTGCAAAGCTGATTTGGAGGTTATATAAAGAATCAAATAGTAAATGGGCTTCAATATTATTGCATAAATACATCCCAGATGCGGACCCTATTAATATATTCAGGGCTCAATCACACGTAAAAGGATCCAGGATTTGGAACTTTATTCAAGAATCAAGAGGGATCATAAGCAAATTCCTCACTTGGGATGTAGGTAGAGGGGATAAAGCCTTATTCTAGGATGATTCCTGGGCTGGTCTGTCCCCCCTCAATAAGCTGGGTTTTTCGCATAACTTTATAAATGAATGCAAAAATTCTATTGGTCTATATCTTAAAGATTACTTGAGCTTAGAAGCTGATTCATCTTGGAAAATTATAGGTAACACATCTTTTTCAAGCTTAGAGGGTGAGAAACTTTTGGATATTATTAAGGATAGAGATATTGTAATAAAAAATAGATCAGACAAGCTGATATGGGCAGGATCTAACAGTGGAGAATACTCGGTTAAGGAAGGTTATAAGTCTATAATTGTTGAAAAAAATATGGACAATTTAGATATGCCCCTGAATCTCTGCTGGAACAAAGCGTGTCTTCCCAAGGCTGGAATGTTTCTTTGGGCAGCTATGCAAAAGAAAATCTTAACAGCGGATAGACTCAACAAGCTGGGTTTCGAGGGGCCATCCAGATGCCCCTTATGTGAGAATCATACAGAGGATGTTGATCACCTTCTTCTTAATTGTCCCTTCACCCAAAACTGCTAGAGTTGGTTACAGCAATGTCTTGAATGGAAATCCGCCTTTCAATCTGATCTACTGAGTACACTTAAAGCTTGGCCAGCACTCTTCAAAAATAACTCATATAAAGATATATGGATTGTCTCTCCTTCCATTTTGGTTTGGGAAGTATGGAAAGAACGGAACAGAAGGATCTTCACTGATAAAAAACTAGAATGGAAGACTATCACTAATAAGGTAGAATCATCAATTATAGAAATTATTAATAGTATTCTTCGAGACCAATTATGATTTGAGGAGTCATTTAAGAGTTGGGATAACCGAATAAGACTAAAATGGCCTAATCTCAATATCCCGCCTCTTTATGGTAAAGGAGGTATCAAATCTAAAACAGACAAATCTAATTGTAAATGGACCCCTCCTTGTGTAGGGTGGTTCAAACTAAATTTTGATGGGGCCTCGAGGGGAAACCCTGGTATAGCAGGTATTGGGGGGTTCATAAGGAATTGGAAAGAAGAAGTTATAGCCAAGTTCTCTCGGCCTATCAAACCCACTACTAACAATATGGAAAAGTGCAAAGCTGCATTAGAAGGTCTAAAAATCTGCAAGAAACTCAATATCTCAAAATTAATTATTGAAGGGGATTCGCAAGTTATCATTAATACTATTCGAACTAAAAGGACACCAAATTGGACTTTAAATTCAAGAATAGAAGAAATCAATTCAATTCTGGATAATATACCCAATTACAAAATCAAGCATACCTATAGGGAAGGTAACTCAGAGGCAGATATGCTAGCAAATCAAGGTGCTAATGGAATTACAACAATGGATACTAATTTTATAGCCTGTTTTAAGGATAATCCAACCCATTGACTGCTCTAATAAGGCTAATGCTATTAGATATATTAGTAAGTTAACAACAAGCAGTATTGATAATTTTTGAGCTTATAGAATAAGGGTCATAAGCTGTGATGTATACAGATATCTTATTAAGGTTGGCATATTAACAATCTACCCACTAATTACAATAACCTTTATACTTATCAGTATATAGGTAACCTGCAATTTACTCTTAACAATTATAAGATTTACATTCTCAGACATTTACCTCTCCAGAATTCTTATTAATCATCCAACGTTAGCATAGCTCATGCACTTCCAGTGTTTATCATTTTAGTTTTTGGTTGATTAGTTTAGATATATGTGTGTGTGTGTGTGTGTGTGTGTGTGTGTGTGTGTGTGTGTTTCATATTACTATCATTTTCTGTATATGTTCCCTCCTCTTAATAATCGTTGATCCTGGATTGTTCAGAGGTGGCTTATAGAAATTTCGTGGTCTTTTAGATATAGAGATGGGGGTAGATAATACCCCCCTCTCTATATCTAAGTATTCATTACTTAGATCCACTTAACTTTCTGTAACTTTTGAATGGATATCAAAGTAACTAAGGATCATAAACATATAAGATATTGTAAATGTAGCTCTGGATTAGAGTCATTCATTTATCTACCTTTGGATAACTAATATTCCTATTGCTAGAGATCAATGATCAGAGGAAGAAAAGGGGTTTCTCAATTACTTTACATTTAGTTTAAATCTTAAAACAGACAACATCAGTTAAAGTCCCCCCTATTCGTTTACACACATAATTAATAGCCTCGGGCCTTCCAAACTAGGGTAAAATGAAGAAGAGTCTCCTCTTGAGAAGAGTCTTTGCCCTTTTCTATTTTTGCTGTAGTAGACCTTACTTCGTATTATGGTTTGAGTAATTAAAATAGATAGTGTTCTAAATCAATAGCCTTGTTTATTATTTCAATAGTAAAGGATCATTTATTCTGGGTAATATTACATGAGATACTTGGCCATCTCTGTTTCTCCATTCTCCTGATTAATACCCAGTCTCGGTAAAACTCTGGTGCTATACTCTGTCTTTTATATGAATTTAAACGTTATCTATACTTCTTTGGTCTTATTTAATGATGCGGTATTTAGTTTATGTGGTAGTACTTTTAGATATTGTTTTAAAGGAATCGATTGGTTCCCTTTACTATATTTAAAACATATATGATTAATTATCCTTTCGGTTGTGTAGAGGAATCTGAGAACATAGCATAAAAGGGTATTAATCATATAATTTAAGGCTTCTTAATTGAGTTGTGGACCTTAGATCTTAAATTCTATCTATGTATATAAGATTATGGGTATATTTCTTTAGAGGATATTGGTGCTCGAGTCATATGTTTTATGATGCTAGTTAATGTGGATAAAACTGTGGACTAAAATCTTATAGTAGGATAGTTTATCATAGCCTACTATAAGCTTATCAGGTTATTGACCGATCTTTAGTCATGTTAAGTAGTATCTTTGTTAGAAATCTGACATTTAAGATTCAATGTAATGTCATTCGAGCTTTATCATAGAAACTTCTAGCATGGAATACATGTTTTCTTTGGACTTATAACTCCCTAACTAGGAACTTTAAACAAGAATTTGGGTTGGTTAAGTGCTTTTTATTATACAGTGAGAGAGGCTTACAAATGATAATCATCCGGAGGAAGGTAATAATGTTAAGTTTCACTATTTCTATTTCCTTTTTTTGTCTTGAATTTACTTCAGATCTTTAACAATATGGGTTGGAAGAATTTTGTTTCGCATTTCAGGAGGGTATTCTCAATTCAACGCCAAATCCAATTTCCTTTGAAGGATTATGATCAGTTATTTATAGGATTGGTAATCTAACTGCATGAAACAAAGAGATGTATACATAAATTTGCAATGTAATCAATGTAACTTTATAAATCTTGATAAGTATCGAGTAGTGGGTACGCTCATAGAAAGTATGTATGTATTTGACAAATCTCGATAGCTATCGAGTCGTGGGAATGCCCACAGAAATTATGTATTAGTATCGGGACTTGAAGTCCCAGGCATGGCTGGAGGTTTTCTCAACCCCACTCTTTCCTACCAACGCCTGCACTGAGCGGGGTTTTTTTGTAAAAACTTTTAATTTAAATATAAATAAAATTTAGGGCTTCGGCCTTTTACCGATCAAAAAAAAAAAGAGGGGTATGCATTCCTTTATCAGGTTATGATAAATCCACTAATTTTTCAATTTTAAATCACAAAGGTGTTCCTTATCAGTATAGGGAAGACGATATGTGTGGTCAGCAAGGAAACAATGATGGTATAAATGAAAATGTTGCTCCTGACTCCATATCAAAAATGGATGAAAGAGATGACAATGTTTCACTTCATAGTGAACAAATTTTTGAGTTCCTGACTTGTGAATATCTCAGATGTTTAGAAAGGGATAGCTCTAAGTTCTTACATCCAACACACATTGAGTTTTTCAGAGAGTATGAGTCAGTAGGTTCTAATTTTGACATGTGTGTTTTTGATTCTCCTTGCACTTCCATATCACTAGGCCAAAAAAAAATTGAATATGATATATCAGATGATGAAAGCATCAGTGCATCTCTAGATTCAAAGGATGAAGAATTTCCTAGTTTGTTTTTTAGTACTGATTGGGATTATTATGAAGATTGTGAATCTATCTCAGATTCTGAATCCTTTATCGAACCATTCAGGATGGTCTTTCAAAAGCTCAAAATATGCAGAAGCCTGATGAGTCTATGGATAAGTGTTCTCCCTCCAACAAACAAGAAAATGGTTTGTATAAGGTCTATAATTTGCAAGCAAATTCTTTAGGGAACTCTGATATAGTTATGCAAACCAGTGACAAAATAGATTTTGATGACTCCAACTATGAAAATGAAAATGATTGTAATAACTATCAGTTGGAGGATGTTTTTTTATAAGTGTGACAATGCAAGCAATCATATTAAATGCTTTAGGGCTCCTAATTTTTTCAGTAACCATAATTGGCATTGGTCACATAATGGTCAATATTTTCAAATAGGGCTTGATTTCAAGGTGTTGAATCAAGGCAGAGGTGCTGACAATGTGTTCTATGGGCTGTTCAAAGATATTAATATGTTTAATCATGCAAATGACAACTATGTTTCTAGCTTGTTTCCAGTGCAGAGAGCAGAAGGTTTTGTGTTTGACAGAGGCAAGCTACAACAAGATTTTTGTGATGGCTTAGGGCCATCAAGCCTGGTTTGTTTCTTTCAAATTAGGAGAAGAGGTGCAGAGGTAATATGACTCTTCTCAGTAATGTATATATCTGTATAAAGTTTCCTACTTTTTCCTTCTTTAGGCGTGTCTAATTTAGGGTTTCATTTTTTTGTCTTGGTCTTCTCTTCTCATAAATTTGGAATCTAGTGTTGATCTTTCACTCAACCTTCCCTAGTTGGAGCCTATGTTAGCACTGTAAAAATTTGCAAGAAATTTGGTCAAAATCATGAAAACTCTGCTATTTCTTGCTCTATCCCTGTACCCTATTTTCAAAATTATAGTCGTTGGTTGAAAAATATCTTAAAACCCTTCATGGTCTGTTATAATTTATGATTACCTTTTCCAAGCCACTAAGAATCTTTTTAAACTCATGTGCGCTTTTACTTTGTCTTTGTCGCGCAATCTCCCAATCTAGATCAAATATTCCATTTCTTTCTGAGATTATGCGCGCACCATTTATCTAGTCTTTTCCTTGCTCTAATCATCTGGTTGGTGCTAGATCTTAAGATAAATTCAAATTTATCTATTCTTTCAGATATCTAGCAATATTTGTAGATCTTGTCTTGATCGGGTGGTCAACACTAGATCTCATGATGTTACTCAGGTTAAGAAAGTCATTCAGAGATCTCGAGACTTAGTTATCTCGTAATCTCCTAATTTGATCGTGGTAAAGAAAGTGACTCAGGATAAGATGGAGTTTGATCATATGCAGACACATGTCCAAGTGCAAGGTTAGAAAGGATGGTTCTCACTGAGTCCCGGGATCAACCCATGGTCAGTGTATTCATTCTGTGACTTGGCGATCTAGTTTATCTCATGATCTCGTAATAAACCTATGATAAAGCTCAAAGTCTGGTCAGGTTTACTTCAAGATTAAATGTTGATCGTTGATGTATAAAGAGATCAAGAATCTGTGCGTGATCTCTAGATGATTTGAACAAGAACAAAAAGATTTAGCGATCAAGCATAAGTCGTTGATGTCTTTTTGAGCCTGTGGATGGTGTGTAATCTCATGATAAAATCAAGGGTTCAAGTTTTATTCAGTGACTTGGAGATTTCCTTTATCTCGTGATCTCGAGATAAACTTGTGGTCAAGGTATGGTTATATTTTCTCTTTGGTTGCGAGATCTTCAGATGGACTCAGGGTTAAGTAAAAGATCTCGATATTAAGCCTGAATCGTTGATGTAGTGTTGATCGTGTGGATAGTGTTTAATCTCAGAAAGAAATTAGTAGGTACAAATATATTTTGAGATTAAATGTGCATCGTTGATCTTGATTTAATCCTACGGTTTGCACGTAATCTCTGAGTAGACTCTGGGATTAAGATATGTTTTGGAGACTTGGCGTTCTCTTCACTCGCGTGATCTTGTAATGGACCAGAGTTAGGGTTGATTATGGTTAAGGATGAGTCAGGTTTCCATATATTTGACATGATGTTGCCATGTATTTCCAAGGATAGATGAATCAAAGGGTTGGAGCTAGATCTCGTGATAAACCTGAGGTTATGAAAAATATTGCGAGATTCAGAGAAATAATTATCTCTGAATCTTAAGATTTAATCAGGGTCAGTCATTTTCAAGTCAGAGTTAAAGAAAGGTTTGCCTTGAGTTGATTGTGGTCGGTTCTTGCTAGATGATCATGTGGCGTGCCTGTAATCTCCCAATATACCCAGAGTTAAAGAAATATTCTCGAGACTTAGATATTTCTTCAGTCGTGTGATCTCTAGATTAATGCTTGACTCAGGTAAAGTTAATGCTAATTAGACTAGTTTAAATCAGAATTGTTGATTGAAGAGAAGATCTTAAGGATTGTGTGTAATCTCAAGTCTTAACCTGAGTAAAGGTAAATGTTCAATGACTTGGAGATTACACAGTCGCGCAATCTCCAAATAAAGCCACAGTTAAAGTACAGGTTAAAGGTGAGTTAAAGGTTGAGGACAAAGATAGAGGTAAAGTTCGATCAGTTCCAATCTGATCTGACAATAGGTGTAAAGGATAAAATAAAATGTGATCGAGATCTATCCATTGAGGGATTGCGCCTACGCGACGCATGTCCAATCAGATCTTGTGCCCGCGTAACTTAAGAGGATCCATGACTATGTTTTAAAACTGTGATAAGGCTCAATACCAACCATTGATAGGGATTTCCATGCCACCTATAGCCTTTTGGGCTGGAATATTTGAATATATAAAATGTTTCTCAGAGTTTCAAGCGGTGGCAGTGTTTTCCAAGCTGTAGAGGCAGTTGGTGGATCGATATGATCTTCTGGGTTGATTTATTGAAGTGGTATAGTGCTGAGGGGATGTTTTTTGTTGACTGTGCATTCATTAATTCCATGTGGTGATTTTAGGGTTTTCTATTCAAGATTGTATACTCTTTGAAACCCTAGTTCACTTCCTATCACTTCTACATTAATATTTCTAGCCAAGTGGCCATGGAGATCAGATTGTATTTTCAGATCTTTTGAAGAAAGATCAAGTTAGTGGAGAATTGAAGGATAAGTGTGAATCAAATATCAAGAAGGACATATGTCAATTTGACCTAAATTTTAGGGTTTTCTTCTTCTATTTATATCTCTCTTTTCTCTATTTTAAGGGTTCCTTGTTCGATTTTGTTTCAACTTCTCTACAAAAGTTCAGAGCATGTTCCAAGTGTGGTACCTCTATATATATTTTCCCTCTTCTATGCATATAGGGTGATCTTGTATCCTTTATGTTCCAGGGAATAACATCATTGTAATAGCTTGCTTATGAATGAAATTCAGTATTGTTGTTCTATTATCAAGTTGTATCTATTATGTTTCTGAATCATATAAACTAGGGCATCCAGGGTGTTTTAGTTTTGTCTATTGTAAAGCTTACAATAGATTTATTCAAGGGATAACTATGATTTAGGATATGTATTCAAATATGTATGAGATGGGGTATTAAGGATATTCCAGACTTGTCTTTGAATGGATGTTGATTAATGTATTGTTTATTCCAAGGTCTCTTCCAAGGGAAGGGTTAAATTCTTTGAGTAGGTAATTGCATATTTGAATACACAGGTGGATTCACAAGTTGAACTTGATTGGTGGGGTATGTCTTATGTAAGACATATAGACATATCAGACTGTTCTATTTTCCTCTCTTCATGATATTCTGTGCAATTTTATGTTTGAATACATTGCCCATTGGATAAGGCACTAGTCTATGAGAGATTTGGGGTATTTCAGAGATCCATTAATCAAATTATAAATTGAAAATCATTTCCCGTTCATGTTGTTTGAAAGAGTTGGGATAGTTCTAGTTTTCAGACATACTTTATGCAAGTGGGATACTGCATAATATTTCATAAAACAATAAGGTACTTATTACCTAAAGGTTTGAAAGCTATTCCCCAGTTATGTATCTGTAGTATTTTGTTTGTCACAAAGGAGTTATATGTGTGCAAATCAGGTAATACCCACCTGAGTTATGTGGAGCTCAAAGTGTAGAAGGTCTTAGAACCTTGTAATTTGGACTTGTTTCTCGTCTCCTTTCTATTGAGCATGTTGGGTTTTTGTCCTAGGTTTGTAATCCCACAACCTGGTCTCAAAATTTCATTTAGGAGAGGAGATTCCAAGAAAAAGCTCCAACAAACTCTTCATAAGTGGTGTTGAGAATAAAGAAATACAATATTTCATTGGGTCAATATAAATAAAAACTCAAAATTCTTTTTTATGCATGTGTGACTTCAATTTCCCCATGGTCTTATCTATAAAGAAAAGATTTTGGGGAAACTTCTATATTGGTGATAAATAAGATTGTGATCATGAATAATATGTAGCTATTGTTTGTGTGCAAGGAAAATAAATTGATTCAATTCAAGGCATTCCATCTTCTGCAAACTTGAGGAAGAAACAAAACACCATTAGTATCGAGCACTCAATATAATTCCTTCATTCTCTTTGTGCTATTGGTGCGAGTTACATCATTTCTGATTGTAGAGGTCATGTTTCTTGGTGTCGTACTTATTTAATAGTGTAATTTTGTTGCATGACCAACCATATGGTATTCATCTTTGATTTGTGTGGTCTTTGTTGAGATTGTTTTCTCTGATATTCTTCTAAGTGGTTCAAATGTCTATTTTGTATTGAGCTAAGTTACTGTTGAAATTGACTCTTTCAACACATAGTTCCTTTGGTAATTGATATCAAGTTTTTGTTGAGTCTCTATATATAGTGAGTGAAACTATCATGAACATTTGAAGAATTTTGGGTGGAAACTATCAAAGCTACAAGCAATAAAACTTCATGTGACCTTGTTATTTGTAGTCAATAGGTTTTGGTAGTCCAGGGGTTGACATTTCTAATAGGGAATTGGTTTAAACACAAAATGATGTTGTAATGTGAAGGCATATTCTAATTTCTTGAGTTGACTTTTAAGTCACTAGGTGATGGGTGGATGTGAGAAAGTTCAAAGTTGTTCTATTCCTTATAGGTTATGTGACCAAGAATGAAACTATTATGTTAAAATCACTATTTCTCTCCGCCCTCCCAATCAAACCCACAAAGTAACAAAATCTGTACAAAAATATATAATACATCTCTCGAACCAAAAAGGACATTTCCAAGATGCACTACACCTACTTTCTTGTATGCAAAATTCCAAATACAAACTCTATTCATCACAATTCAAAACACAGCTAGTACCTATCCCAAACCCTATCAAACTTGAATCCATTCTAATCACATGTATGTACATAATGGGGCATCCTCCCTTGACATCAAATTTATATTTTTTGCCAAAATAAATTTCATATCAACATGAAGGGAAAAAAGGAAGGGTCACACCCAAGACACTCAACCATCCTGTATTTCTTGTGCTTTATCTTGGCCTCAACCAACTCTAGGCCTTCCTTGATGTTGTGCCCCACTTTCACCTCATCCTTTTTCAGTGGTGCCCCTTTTCTCCTCGGTCCCTTCCTTATCTATGAACACACACTCTCCATAGACCTCTTCCCATTTCATGTCCACCATCTCTAGCGCCTTGTCCAACAACAAAGTCCATGTCACTCCCTCTTTGGTAGTCTGCCAGATTGAACTTGAGGGATCTGATGTCTAATTCTTCCTTTCTCAAACCAGAATGTATTACCTTTTCCTATTCAATGGTGTAATATCAAATCACCAACCACATTATCCATGCATCATCTTTCCTCAGTTCTCTATTCACATCAGCTTTCCAAAGGACAAAGGGGTGAATGTGTCCATGAAAACCAGGTATTTACACCCAATCCCCTCATTCTATGTTGAACCCCCTACTTGGTTTGACAAATTTGAGTAATGCATTAAGGCCTTGCCTCCATTTGTCTTTGACACACTGACTGACAACCCTTCTCACATCTTCAACCTCACCAACCTTAAGCCTAAAGGCACAAAACATGGAGGATATGTTTGTGTTGGTGGAGTACTTGTAATTTTCAATCAAAAAGTCTATAGCCAACAATTCCCTCACCTTTACCAAGAAAAATAGATCGTTCATAGAGAAAAAAAATCTTCAATTGCTCATTAGAGATCCTTCCCTAAAAGGACATTTTTTGTTTGGTCACCATCATACTAAAATTTGCTTCCATTTTCTCTATGTTCCTCTCTTTCCTTCACCCTCATTAAAAAAATGACAAATTGTCATTTCTTCCACCTTTTCAATATGTCAATTGTGGGCAAAGTGAGAATTTACTCACTGCACCCTAAATCCTTTCAATTTTGCTTCCATCATTGTCACGTTTATGGCATTTCCTCTCCCAAAACCATTTGTCATCATCGACCAAATGCCATCAAATTTTCCAACTTGAGGGGTACAACAATGCCACCTCACTATACCTTTTGGGGTCATATCGATTGCCATCTTGGATAGGAAGTCAACCAAGGTATTACCCTCCCTATAGATATGGGGAATTCTAAAATTGTAAAAAAGTAATAATTTCTTTCAGATAACTGAGATAATTTTATCAAATTTTCATGCATGTGACTTCCTAGTAGCATGACATTTACAATTCTTTGAAAGTTACCTTCCAGATGCAATTGCTCCACCTGGATTCATTTTTTCATCTCTACTGCCAACGGGGTCGCTTGATCTTTTGCATCATTTTTAGTACCATCTTCTAACTTTTTAAATTCAATTTCCAAAATATTGCTTGTGGGATCCCTTGCCACACACCCTACACCTAATGGACCTGAGTTTCCCTTAGAGGCCCCACTGAATTTTATTCTAATCCATCCTTAATCAAGTTTCACCCAGTCCACTCCATCCCTCTTTTGACTAGTAGGATCAACACTTGGTTTCCCATTAATGGGTCGGTTGAAAGCGATATTTTATTGCAAGGGGATTCAACAAGTATTGTCCTTTCCTAAAGCTTAGGTTGTTCTTTTCTTCATTTTCCCAAGCAGCTACTTTGTTTGATGTGTGTGTTCAAACATCTTCCTAATCAAACATCACTTGTCAAAACCTTTGAATATTTACCTAAACACATTTGTCAAACCTTAATTAAAACATTTCCCAAATTTAACCCTTACAAATATAGAAAAGCCAAAACCTCACATATTTGTTTCAACTTTACATATATAGGTGTTCCTTAGGTTACCTCACTTTCAAAGTCTCTTTTAATCCTAGGTCATCACTTTGATAATTATCATAGTCAATCCTTGCATACCTTCATTGGCCATCCATTTCACTTGTCCTATTTTGTATCCTTAGACTTCATTTATAACCTTTTTCCTTGCTATCTTTTTTTCATTATCTTTTGGAATCACCATATTCCTTATTCATCCTCTCATTTGGTCTTTGTCATTAGCTTCCATTTAGATCCTTGTCCTCCACCATGTAATATGTAACCTTACCATTATTATATTGTCCATCATCCCCATTTTTTTAGTCCACCTTTAGACACTACATTCCTTCCTTACATCTTGTATCATCATATCCACTTATTATTTGTCCTCATTTTATTAGACCATCCCTAAAGTTACATTTCATCTCATTTGTCACCTTTGAATTGCATTTCCCAAATCATTTTAGAGCCATAGATTACATCTTGGCTCCTTAGGGTGCATTTGATGGATATTGAAACAAGATCCCAAGCTTTTAGGAGATGACGAGAATCGTCTCACCAACCCATGTATAGTCAAATGTATGACACACAATCAAGTTTTCCAAGAGAATCCCAATTCATTCCAACACAACAAGATGATACCTTACACCCATGGGGTTTTAATCCAAATAGAGGATCACCTACAAATGCATCCCCATCATTGCATATGGATTTATTTGGAGCTTCACAACAACCCAACTTTGGAAATTATTGCCAATTCCCATGCCCCAAATTTCACAACAACAACAACACATGCCCCAAATTTCATTTCATCATCATTGATGGTGAATACCTTTAATCCTCTTCCATCCCATGTTGCTCATGTGTTCTTTTCATTTTCATCTCGAGGAGGATGTTTTAGTGCCTTTACTTTATTGGTTATAGGATAACTGGTAACAACGTGTATAACATCCCTGGTTATCGATTATGGCTCATCTAGACATATATTTCAGTCATGTACTTTGCTTAGTACTAACCGAATCCATTCGGTCTTGAATTCCTTCATGAATAATAGGGCATGTGCTATCCCTTTCACTTCAATGTGCTCATGTTCTTCTTTGATTGTTCCATCATCATTGCAAAGCTTCTTGTAAGCTTTCTCAACTTCAAGTCCTCCTATTTATGCAATCTTGCAGTGAATATATGCTCTGACATCCTCAATAAGAAAAACCCTAGCTGTTATACTAGAGAATGCACCAGCCTTTTCAGGTTGTGAAGCAACTTTGGGACAGATCTTGTAATGAGGTTCTTCATAGTTGGTATTATTGATTAGATTGACCTTTTTCTTCTTTTCATTCTTGATCTTGGAGGTTCTTGAAGTAGTTGCCATCATTTCATAAATTAGGGCTTTTTCCCGTAAAAGAAAACAAAGTTCTTGGTGAATGTTGTTACTTACTTCAACCTTCTGTGACTATTGGGAATCTTTCTGAGTGTTGTGAACAAGTTTGAAGTCACTCTATAATCTGGTCGCTTCATGATCTGGTTTTGCTTTGCTTCTTCGCTCAAATTGCTTTGTGAACAATGAGCTCTTCCGTCGACTATTTATAGAATTTTGAGCTAAGTTGTGTCATAAAAGCTCACCCACTTATTGGTGTTTGAAGATAGATTCATCAGGTAGCATACCCACTTCATTCTCAATGAGAACACAATGCTCAAGCTAGGTGTCAACTGATTTGACTGTTTACCGATAGATCTTGGTATATGGCGAAGATAACATTATCTTTTTACATGATTACCAACGGAGCTCAGTTTACACTAGCGACTTATCTTTTTATGTGTTAACCGATGATGCTCGGTAAGTATAGACAACTTAGCTTTGTATGTACACTAATGATTTTTGGTAAGCATTGACCGATGAGATTGAATTAACAGAATTATAACAAGTAATACCATAGTGCATCTTTAATCATGCTAGTTTGGAATTTCATCAATGTATAATGTAACTAATGAAAAATATAACTTGGTATAATGTAGTTCCATACTTACTTCTTCTGCTTAGGTGGGGGTGGTGATGTCACCAAATCCGTTGGATAAGGTGTTACCATTTGCATTGCTCGGTATAGCTTCATCAGTGTTTGTAGCTTTCCTCCACATTTTGTTTCTCATCTTCCTGATGTCTTCAATGGTGTTTCCATTGGCAAAGGTGTTGGTCTCTGTCACTCAATCTCTGTAGTCCTTCCTTATATGACCAACATTATGACAATGTAGACATGCCATTCTAGGGTTAGTCCAGCTCCTAGACTTTCTTATCCATTGTCTCATGCAGTTTGCAGCAATGTGTCCTAATCTTCCACATGTTGTGTAGTTTGCCTGTGTATTATAATCCCAAACATATGAGTTACCCACTCCTTTTGGTTGATAAATAGTTTCATTTTCTTTAGGCTTCCATGCTTACCTTTTCTTCTTCCTACATTCAAGAGATGTGTGCCCATGCATTTTTTAAGCAGGACAGTATTTGTCCATGTAGGTTTCCTTCTTTGGTTTTTTCACCTCATATTTACATTCATATGCTTTATGTCCTTTGTTGTTACATTTACAACAATTTCCTATGAATGAAGGTGTGGATTTAGGATTACCTTTTATTTTTCTCCTGCAAACATTTGATGTGTGGCCTGATTTTCCACAGTGATTGCATGACTGCTTTCTTGGTCTTGGATTTGTGTAGACATTCTTTGGATCAGCTTGGTATGGTGATTCTTCCTTTTTGGTATACCCTAGTCTGGTATTGTTGTTGACTCTTCTTTGTCCATCCAGAAAATCATCCATCCTTTTGGTGCTTTCTTCAGCTCTCTTGATCATGTCATTATGTTGTTGCTAAATTATTACTTCATGCTTCATTTTTTCATTTTCTTCTCTTAGCTCACCGATATCTTTTATTCTTTCAATGAGTTCTATGTTCATTATGTTTGCCTCCTGACTCATAAGAATAATCTGATTGGTGATCTCATGATGATGTTTTGTAAGTCTTTGCATTTATGACTCTTTCTCTTGCAGATTTTCAGTAATCTTCCTTCTATCATCAATAGCTAGTGTTCTTTCCTACTCATCTTATCTAGCATTGTTCATGACATCAATCATTCTTACCATCTACGTCTCTTGACTGATTTGCAGAGATTTCGCTTGTCCAGCCAGATGTTGATTGAATTCATTCAGACTTGTGATGCTTTCTTCTGATGTGTCTCATGCTTTGCTAGTTGCAGATCCTGAAGACTCAAATAGATCAGGGATCTCTTCCTCATGATAGTCTGTTTTATTACAGCGAGATGCCATAATATTTCTTTCATCCAACAACTGTCTCATATTGATTCTAGATTCTTTATATTGTTCATAGAAGATCTGTATCTCTAACTTCTAATTCTCAATATTCTTGTCTAGCTTGTACCTTTCTATTGTATGATATTTTCTCTTAAGTCTTTAAACTTTTCCAATTAAGAGATCTAACTCTAATACCAATTTTTGGAAATAATGGAATGGTGTACTAAGAGGGGAGGGGTGAATCAGTACCCTCAAATTTTTTATCAATTAACCTTTATCCTTTTAGTAATTAATTGTATTACCATTCATATCTACTATTCTATCTTTGTGTATGTAACATCAATTCATAACTCAATAAGCATGTAAAACATTCATAGAAACATTCATGAAATGTATAGATACATGACACAAGATTTGGTAACTCATAAAACCCCTCTTAGAAGGTAAAAACTGCAGTGGGAATGAAACCCACAAAGCTTCACTATCTGCAGAATGGAAGGATCTGGTTAAGGCTTACAATTTGATCACTCTTGATGATCTACCCTATTAGGAGTATTATGTAGAGATTGGTTAAGGTCTACTCTGTTAAGAACTTTAGGAACACTGTTTAGTGTACACTCGATTAAGATATTTACAAAGGATTGTTAAATCCACTTGTCTTGAAAGGATTTCTTCTATTTGCTACACTTGTTAGAATGTAGACAAAAATATTCAGTGACCTGAGTGTATGCAATCTACCATTGTTGATTACAGATCCATTAAAGATTACAAGTATAATGTATCACCTAATGTGATTGATTAATACCTCTGTTGCTCGGTAGCCTTGAATCTGGTTCTTGATAACCTAATTCATCTTTTGTCATTCTTTCTTGAAAACCTTAGTATGATCCATAGATGTTATCCTTGGCTACTATCATCCTCACATCATTTTTAAAATGAACAATTACACATCTATTTATACAATAGATTGACCTAATTTAGTTTCACTTATTACAAAGATAACTCTATGATCAAAGGTTTACAACTTGACCTTGATCTCCTAGTTTGCATGTTTTCAATCAGTTAGATTGATTAAAATTATTACAATTACAATACTTGTCCCTTGAGAAATGGTTTTAAATCAAATCAAAATGCTAAATATAAAACATAAGTGTTTTATCTGGCGTGGAAGTCAGATCCACATTTCTTGGGATTTAACTAACTTTCGGTGTCTGATGTCGGGGTTTCTCTATTGTCAGTCTGTCGATGTTCCTTCATGTGAACTATGGGTTAGGTTCCCTTGCTCTATTGGGTTCCTCTTCTTTTTTTCTCTGTCAGTTTCCACTTCAACATTTTTGGGTCGAATTATGTAAACTGTGTCAGGTTTCTCTTGAACTTAACACTTTTTAGTGACCTTTGTTATCTGCACTTTCGGTCTGTACTGAAAGTCTGTGTTTCGGTGATGGTTCAAAAACTATTTTCCCTTTGCATATACTAATGAAAAAAATAATGTCTTCATTAGAACCCTTCCATATCTAGAAATATCCTAATATTCATGGCCTTAGTTACATACCTCATTCTCAAGACGGTGATATCCCTAAAAAATCTAAATTCAAACATACACCTTCCCCTTCAACACTTCCATCCATATATCCCTCCATTCATTAGCTCGCAATCCACTTACTCTTTGATACATCAAGATCTTTAAAGGCACACATCAAAAAATTCTAACCATCTACTTACATTAAACCTTCTTCCAGAAGACCTCATTATCATTTCGACCCATCCAAAAGGCCTCCATATCATTCCAATCCATCCACAAATACCATTCCTTTTCCAAGAAATTTGGATGCCAAGTATAAAGTCTATAAGTCCAACAATACACATGCAGTTGAGGATAAACATGTCCAGTCTAATTGACATGTAAAAATGAAGAAAATATGATCCAATAAGATAAATAAATGTACAAAAGGTCACAAAGGCCCACTAAGTAAAAGAAAGAAAAATCAAAAGCCATATGGGTTCTCAAATCCCTTGTACAAGCAATGCAGTCTAAGGAACCACAAAAGAATGAAAAAACAAAATCCATTTGGATTCCCAAATGTCTCCTTGAAGCACATCTTCCCAAAGAAAAATAAAAGCTGATATCCAAAATTTCTATACCTTCATCTAAACATCTTCCATTTTCCAAATCTATTTTACGTCCTTATATCCCAAAACGCATATCTACTCGTCCATCAAATGTCAAAATTTTATTTTCCTCCATCACTTCATCACCCCTCAAGGTGTTTTTCAATCTTTCTCTTGCTGACAATCCCTTCCATTGAAAATCAAGTCTTTTTACACCCACTCCATTATCCAATGCCTACTTTCCACCCTTTCATCCATCCTATCCAGTATTTTTCATAAATCCATATCCTATCTCATCCATTCCTTCATTTCAAAGTCTTCCAATCAATTACCCTACCAACATTTTGAGCACACCTCTTATATCCATGGTTCATTATTTCATATCATTCAAGAGTATTTTCCAAAGAATAATATGCTTGATTCATTTTTCCATTTCCTATATGCATCCACTATTTTTCAAAAAAGTTATAATTTAAAAAAGAAAAGAGAGAGAGAGAGAGAGAGAGAGAGAGAGAGAGAGAGAGAGAGAGAGAGAGAGAGAGAGAGAGAGAGAGAGAGAGAGAGAGAGAGAGAGAGAGAGAGAGAGAGAGAGAGAGAGAGAANAGAGAGAGAGAGAGAGAGAGAGAGAGAGAGAGAGAGAGAGAGAGAGAGAGAGAGAGAGAGTCATTACCATGATGAAAACCTAGCAAATAGGCATCTTTGTGATATTTAAAAAAGATAAAGAAGAAAAAAAGCATTCTTCCACTTGTGAAAGCCTGGAAAACAAGCATTTTGGGTAAGTACCATGGTGAAAACCCAAAAAATAGGAATCATGCGTAATCTATGAACATATTGTGTTCCATACTTGGGGGAAAATGTCATCCATGCTATCCTATCATATCTTACTTGCCACATCCTTCATGCTTGGGAGCAGGTTCCATTCATGTCATCCTATTATATCCTATCCATCACATCCTCCATTATATTTTGTCCCTCATATCCATTATCCTTCTTTTCATCCATGTTCCCTTTTCCATCTTTGATGTTGACAAAGTTGAGGATCTTCATAAGTATCATGTATTTTATTTACTTCATATTGCTCATATCCTTATCATTGGTCCTTATCTGACCCCTTAGTCCATATTAGTTATCCATCATTTTGATATTCCTCATCCTTTCATGTGCTATCTATGTCCTATCATTATACTATCCAAATCTATATCTCTTGGTCTTGATGTGAAATGAGGATGTAAATTATAAAACATGTTTTCAAAATCTCTTGACATGTCCATTCTTGTGGGCGACATGCCTTTCAATGCACCATGTCGTTACCTTATTTTGTCATGCCCAATTGCTTAGCTTGCAAAAGGAACATGTTCTCCTCTTGTTAGATAGTCCTTGTGACTCAAATAATACCCAATGCCATAATAAAGCCACCACCATCCTTCCTCTATTCATTTTCATTCCACCAACCTATTCAATTCATAATGTCCATACCTTGCTTGAAACTTGGGGCAAACAAATACATCTTGCTTGAGCCTTGATGTTCTAAAAACTATAAAATTTATAAATAGTCTTGAAAAAAAAAATCAAAATCCAAAAGAAATAAAAAAATCCAAAGAAATAAAGTGTCAATTTTCATCACCAATTTCATTTCATTGTCACTTTCATTTTCATTTCATTTTCAATAAATTGTGTCGTGTGACAAGACAAACATTTCAATAGACGTAATCAGGAGACATAGAACCTTGTGCATCACAAATCATGCATCAATAGACAAACCTATCCAATTGAGATAGTGATTAATCAAATTGAACTTGTCACATTAGTCACTCATCATTACTCGGTCTTTGTCCTTTTGTCTTATCATGATTTATCTTATATATGATGTGTCCTTCCCAAAACTAGACATTATCATTATTTATCATATTTCTTATACAAGATAAGTCATTTCTGAAACCAGGCAAATAAATCATTATTATTATCATTGTTATTATATAAAAATCAAATTTGACAATAAGATTCGACTGGTCATTGGCTTATTTTGTTTAGTAAGTCTTATCTTTCATTGATTTATTTTTGACACCATGTTCCTATGCTACTCAAGGATATCACTGAGTGATGAGATTGGTTGGGATGGTTCATGGTCTTTTATTTTACATTTTCTTATCTTTTATTGATTTCATTTTGTTTCCACATTCCTATGCTACTCAAGGATGTCACTAAGTGATGAAAGTGGTTGAGACGCTTCATGGTCTTTTATTTTTTTCTTTGCCTTCTATTTGTGGGATATTTTTTATGAAGTTTTGGGGCATGTATCTCTTGGGTGTCTGTGTTGGCACGTTCACTTGGTGACTGTCACACATACCTTGACCCTTGATGTACATATGTTTCAAGACAAATTGAGGCATTCCTTGTCTGCATCATGTCTATTTTCATACAAAAAGGATCACAAGATCACTCTGACTTCATATATGTCATGATGCGATGCATCCTATTTTCTATAGCAACAAGCTCTATGAGAGATAAATAGTGCACTTATAAAGAAAAGCAAGGATTGATTTTTTTCCTCTTTTTGGTTGGTTTGTTTTCTGTTTTGATTTCGTCAACATTTTTGAATTTCTGATGTCACTTTTGACAAATTGGCCTTTTCTTTCAATTTTTCGCCCAATTTTTCGAGGGGGCATCCCACCTCCATCCTTTGGTCAATCGGGACAACTTTTCAATGCATTTTTTTTTTCAAATTTTCTTTAAAACAACATTGAGAACTGCATTGTCACAAAGAGGGAAACATGTAGACACCTAAAAAATGGTCAATGCCCCTACGTCCCCTTTTTAGTCGTCTTTTATGCCCTTGGTCAATTTTTATCAATTTCGAGTCATTTTAGATTATTTTGAATCATTTTGATTTATCTTTTATCTTGTCATTTATTTTGGTCATCATGTCACATTTTATCATTTTGGCATGTTCAATTAAATAATGAGAATAATTATTTAATTAATGTCCTTATGTTGGGCTTAGAGAATTAATCGGTTAGAATAATTGAGAGGGGGGTGGTGAATCAGTGGCCTTAAAAATAATTCCAAAAGATCCAACCAAAAACTTATCTCTCAAATATAATACCTTGAGTTATCTTACACTCCCAATATCATCAAGATGTATGCCATAAATAATCTTAACAAATATAAATTGCTCGGTAAGATATATTGTTTATCTTTTCTAGCCTTTACTGAGTAGCAACAAATAAACTTAGTCTTAATTGACCAATCCAATTTCAATAATGTGTAAAACAAAATATCAATGCAATAAAACATATAAACACTTGACACATAGATTTTAACGTGGAAACCCAGTATGAGAAAAACCACCTGGGACCGGCAACCCAAAATATTTTCACTCTTCTAAAGTGAGCTCGTGAAGAGTCAACCCTGTTAAAGGTTACAATACACACTGTTAAGTGCGACCTTGTTAGAGGATTTAAAACTAACAATTTGTCTTTTGACCTAGCACTCACTATGTTGTCAACAAGAAAACCTTTTGATACTCTTGAGTATCTCAATACAATAAGGACTGTTAAATCCCACTCGGTTAAGAAATTTTCTGAATCAATGGTTAAATTGATATAGTAAATGATCTGTTCAAAAATACAACTTTGATCTGCAAATATTCAGATCTATTATTAGTCCAATAATACCTCTCTGATCAATATACACTTCAGTTCCTTTTCTTTATTTCTTTGTTCTTCTCAGTGAATGCACTATCCTCTATTGCTCTATGAATGCACTGTCCTCTGTTGCTTGGTGTCTGCAGAATATCTTGGCTTTGTTCTTCAACCTGTATGATCAGATTTGCATGAATAATTCTATCTTCACACAAAATATATTCAACATTCCTCTCTTTGATAATGAATTCCTTGTCTCTTTATATGGACATGATTAGATGCTCAATCTCCTTGTTTTTGTCAAAGATCTCTTCTTGATCTGTAAAACTCGCCATGCGTTGCTTTATCCCTTAAATCTCTCCTTTAGTTTTATTATGTAAATCTCTCCTTGATAACTGTGAATAAAACGTGCTTTAAATATTCTTATTTGCTTTAGTTTAACTGATCGTTGATAATAAAGCAATCAATCAGTCAATCCCTAAATTGTAGCTCTGCCAGCTAAGCAATTTTGTCATTCTTTAACTCCAGTTAAGCTTGGTCACCAACTTTAGTTATGCTCAGTTATTAGCTCTTTCTCAGTAACACTTGCACGGTTACTGTTGTGCTAGGTATACACTGTGAATTGCTCAGTGTTCACTGTCACTTGGTGTATACAAACTTTTTACGTTTTTACTGGCCACATAAACTTTGTCTCTTCATATCTTCAAGGTTATGATAATATGTGTATGAACAATCAAACCATATCAACTTGACATCAATGACAATACAATACATTAACTGATTTAATGTCTTGTATTCACTTTTGCAGCTCGGTGACCATCATCTTATCATCTTCAAACATTCAATCAATTATAGTTGATCATAATTATCTAATTAATTTCCCCTTGTCCTAATGTCCCCTTAAACATTTGAATAAATTTAATTTATTTATGCTTTTTTGACTTTTTATTTTCATTTAAATATGATTATATTTAAATGTCTTTTGGGTTTTTGGAGGGAATCAACAGATTGATTTTATTATCTGATTTTTATTATTGACAGTTGGCCTTTCTGTTCCCTCTTGTATGTTCATTTCTTATTGTGTCTGCTCAATTTTTGAGTTGGATTTCTATTTATTGGTTTTTTTTCTTCCTTTTTTGGCTAACCATGATTCTAATATACTCTTCGTTATTAGGCTAAATTTTGTCTTTTCTTTTTGAAAGTATTAGTGCAATTGTCAACAAAGAGAGACATTAAATAGGAGAAAGAAGAACCATCAAGCATCTTATAGAGTTTACATAATCGTTATTTGTGTTTTACATTATTTTGTGCAATTTTATTTTAAAGCTTCATTGAGTTATTAAGATGTTTTTGAATGTGATTTTTATTCCTTTTTCGTGGTTGAGCTTAATCATATTTGGATTCTAATATTTTCCTAATCTACAATACCTATATGCCTTACCCTGACTACACCTTGAAACACTTGGAATTCAATTTTATGTGCAAAAATCATCATGGAAAGGGATCCAATGGCTACAGGACTGACAAGTTTGGGCGTAGATTGGCCATCACTAATGAAGAGGTGGATCTTCTTCCAACTGGTGCTCATAACCAACATTTGGCCATTATTAGTGTACAATATGGAAATTTGGAATTTGATTTGATTAATTGATTGATTGTACAATATAAAAATGATTGAATTGATTTATTGATTATCTTGAAATGTAATGCTTGAAATAGGAAATGTGTTGATGTTTTAAGATGTTTAGAATGTATTGAATTCCTTAACCCTAATTGAATTGTATTGATTAAGTATTGAAATTATGATTAAGGAGAAAATAAGATGTTCCTTTTTATCCTCAAATGCACAAATGGGAGATCCAAGTTGATCAACCCCAAAGAAGGGTTAATGCACAAATGAATCAACTATTTGGAAGGGAGAATAACAAAGGAGATACCTTAAATTATGTTAATTATAAGTATGGAAATGATACATGACAGTAATTGAAGAAATAGAAAAAATGCACTAACCTTGAAATATTGCAGACCAAAGAATGTTATTTTTTGAGGTCTTTTCTATTTCTAGAAAAACTGACAGTTGATCCCGAACTGAAATGCAAAGACGAACAAAACCCAGAAATCATTTTCTGTTTTGATGTTGTCTTATGAAAAAGGTCGACCTTGACCCACAAATGTCAACCCTGACCCAATAATGTCGACCCTGACCTACACAGATCTGAAAGTGACTCTGTTCGCGCCATCTCTAAGAAAGCCAAAAAGGGTATCCGGATCTGGTCTCAAAACTGTAATCTTGAACCTATACCTACAAGAAAAAGTGGTTTGTTTGTTGTGGGGGAGGGGTTTGCCTTGGTCAAACCCCAGTTTTAGAATTAACCTTAAATATATATAATTGAAATTACAGAAATGGACAAAGTAAATGCATAAATTCACCTTGCTTGAAAGAGTCCTTGTGGCGGATTCGAATCCTTGAATCCACAAGTATGCTTCAAAATGTGGAATGTAGAAAGGTAGGATGTCTTCAATCTCTTTCTTGTAGATCTCCAACACTAAGTCTTGAATGGGTTCTTGAATTTAGAAGAGGCTTGGAAGAAGATGGATGGAGAGATCACCAAAAGGGCACCATGTAGCTTCAATCCTTCAATGGCCTCCAATGGATCTCCTTCATGAAGATAGATACTTGAATGAATGGATGCTTGCTTGAAATATTGCTTGATTGCTTGCTTGAACTTCACTTGATTTCTTGATGATAGCTAGATCTCTTAGCCTTCTTGTTTCTCAATCTTGCTTAGAGAAAATGAGAGAAGAAAGCTTCTTTTTATATGAAATTAGGGCACAATCTTCTAAGGAGGTCGATATAGGATAATTAAATTCCAATTAGACCCATGCCCCTAGAAAAGGACCTATATTAAATATAATTTAAGATTTTATGCTTTGGAACCTGAAACAGCTGACCCGGAAGTGGGAAAACTAAATTTTTGATGAGCCCCGACAGTCGACAACTTTCCTGATTTGAAAGGGGGACCCAGGTCAGGGTCGAGGTGAACCCTGACCTAGGTCAAGGTCGAGGTTGACCTTGACCCGGGGGGTTAGAGCCCCTAGAAAATATGCCAGGTGGGGTAGGAGGTGCCCGGAGAGGCCCAATCAGGGTCCTGAACCAGCACAGAAGCATGAGATGATGCAAAAACAGGAGGATGATATGATGGAGGTAAAAAATGTCCCCTAAGGAGGGCTAAACATTCTTAACATGGAAGTGCTTCCATTTTAAGATGATACAATTAGATGCGCAGGAACAAATATAAGGACTGAAGAAAGTATTAAATTAAAACCCAACCAAGAATAAAAGAAACACTTAAGGCCTATTTGTTTGGTGGAATTGACACGAAATTGGCATTGTCAAATTCCAGAATTGACATCTTCTAAGTTTGGGTTCAAAATATAAAAGAGAAAACGGATTTATTAAATTCTCATTTACCCCTAAACCCTGGATTTGAATCTTTCATCTAAAAAGGTGGAATTGGAAAATGAATTCCAATTCCACTTAAATGGGAATTGGGGGTAAATCAAATTTGATAAAATTTGAAGTCCATGTTGTGTTGAATTAAAGAGTAAAATTCTACTATTTGGTTTTTTTGGACTTTGTCTACCTTAATAAAATAATAATAATAATAATAATAATAATAAATTCAAACATTTTTTTTTAAAATTAAAAAAATTAAAAAATTAACCTTATTCCAATTCTGATTTTATGGAACCAAACACAGAAAATGCATCTTCTCACTAATCTTCCAGGTGAACCAAACAGTTCCAACCATATTCCAAAAACCATTTTCCAGATTTAAAACTTCCTAGAATAACAAATTCTAGTATTTGGCAAATCCAACATTCTCTAATTCCAGCAACCAATCAGGCCCTTACTGATCAAGGAAGCACAAAATGAACATTCGAACAAACAAAGTTCAACTCTTATGTAGTAATAATGAAAGCATTAAAAAAATAGGAAGTTATGGTGATTGCGACTGTTTTCTTGAATGATGGGTTGGGCAAGTAAGAAAATCAAATAGTCTAAGATGAAATAATTTTTTTCTAATAAAATCAAATCTGATTTTAGATTATATATTATTTCTAAATTATCTTTAACAACTTATATTATTTACAAGTGATCAAAACTTGTTTACCAACATGAAGAAACTTGTTTACTGGTTTTAGCCTAGAAGCCAACACATAACATAGACTGGTTTCATACTAGAAGCCAACACATAACATAGCCTATCAACTAATTTTTTTTTGGATGCATTAGTATTAAAATTCTTGGAGGAACTATAAGATTACTCCCAAATCTTCTCTTCACATTTCCACCCTTCCATCTGGTTACCTTTTGTCTCTTATTCCCATTTCTACGCATGACTCTTCTTAGATACCACATTCTACCTCAGCAACATAATTTCCTTTGTGATCTAACCAGTACATAATTGAAGCTACTCAAGGGAAGGACTATCCGGCTCTGCGATCTAACCCGAACATTGTTAAATATTCTCAAAGGTAAGGTGTGGTTGAAGCTGCTCCAAGGCATAGTGTCATTGAAGCTTCTCAAAGACAATTAGATCCCATCATTTCCAAAATATAATTTTCCTCTAAGTATTTCCCACTCCTCAACAAATATTCTCTTGGGCTCATAGGTAGGTGTGACTCCCTGCAACACTCCTTTTCTTTGTCCCATCATATTAATTATGATGTTCCCCTTCATGTGATCCAACTCCTCCTTGACCCTTACCCTCTCTAATCAATGATCCAATTTATCTGATATTGACTACTTTTTCCCTTCTGTGCTTACTTCCCCATAAATCCATGTGGCTCTCTAGATTTAGCTACCCTCAACAACTCTTGTCAAACACTTAATGTGAGGTTTGGGGGGGAAGCATGACATAGTGTGGGTGGAGACAGTTAGAGGGGATTCAAAAGAACTTAATCACTAGTATTATCAAGGTCAAATCCTTAGTGCCTTATGAAATTCTATTAGCAGAAGACAACATTTTTCCATTGCAGGTGATAGCGATAACTCGGTTAATAATTTATTTAAAGAAACTTGAAAACATGGATAACTAACGATGGCCCAAAATTGCAATGAAAGAAGACTTGGCTTGCAAAAAGATGTTAGAATTCAAAGAATTCATAAGCCAAGATCACCTGCAGCAAAATACTTGTCACAAAGGCAAAGAATGGAGACAAAACTCACATAGCTCTGAAAGATGAAAATATTCATTTAGAGAGAGAAATGAGGGAATTACAAAATAATTGATAATTACAAAGTGATCAATTCTAATAAAGGAGATCAAAACCCTAAGAAGGGTGGAGAAAGCTAGGTTGCATGAATAATTAATACAAGAAATAATTATTGCATGCCTAAAGTTTAGCTTAAGTGAACTAGAGATAAAAAGATGACTTAATAATTAAATAAATAATGATTTAATTAATAAGTGAAAATACCTTTTTACTCTAACACCCCCCTTAAGATAAACTCGGGGAGAAGCTAAAAACCTAGAAATAACTACTGAAAGTAGGAAATGAGTCCTGATAAAAAGGCTTGATCAGGTACCCAAGTACAAAAAATCTCTATAAAGAGGAGCTATAGAGAAAACCACATGGGAAAAACCCTACTCCAAACAGAGATTAAGCCTAGTGAAGGACTAAAGAAGTCTCCAAACTAGGGAAATTCTCAGAAAATAGGAACAAAGATCAGGTATAGAAGACTGTAATCTACATGAATGGCCTAAAATGACACTGCTCAAATTAGGATGGCAAACAAGGAAAACATTGGAACTCGAAGATATAGATGGAAAAAACACCAAATTTTGAAGAGCTGATCAAAAGAAGAACATGTAGAACACCTCTCAAGCATGAAGTTGCAAACATTGTCAAATAATTGCTATAATCTATATGAGTTCCCTCAAATGACACTACTCGAATCAGGATGGCAAACAAGGAAAACATTGGAACTCAAAGATACAAATGGAAAAAAACACCAAGTTTGAAGCCTCCAAAATAGGAATGAAAGAAGAGTGTCCATATGATAAATGATCCATCTCACCGAAATGTATAGGTACCAGACACTGCATTCGCCTAGTATATAGGAACAAAAATTGAAAACATAGCTCACTCCATCGAACCAAAGAAGCATATAGAACCAACAAGAAATAACCCCATAATTTTGATCAGGGAGAGGTATAACAGATACACTGAGAGACTGCCAAGAATAATTGCATGATGAAGAACATACAAACACAAATAAAGTATGATGTCGAGGATGATCAGTCATTGACACACATGAGGCTATTGTCATGGAAGAAACACTCACTTGACAAAGGTTCAAAAAACCCCCCATGGCACTTTATAATAAAGTGCGAGTATAATCAAGCACAAAAACTACGGGATCCCAAGCATGCATGATGGCACTTTATCTCAATGCGTTTGCAAATAAGAAATGCTATAGAAAAATATGTATACAATATCTAGGACTGACTGAAAGCTATAGAAACATATGTAACAACTAACAAGGAGTCATCCCATGCACATAAAATGATCCGAGGACCTAAAATATCCAATATATCCACTAGAATGTAAAAAACTGAATAAAATATACTCAAAGCAAATTCTGGTAATGAGACCCATAGAAGAAGAAGGAGAATGGAACCATATTTCTGACGTCGCGTGGAAGTTGAAAAATGGAGGTTGGAGGAGGAAGATATGGTGAGCTGAGTGCAAAATGGAACCTTAACTTTGACTAGAAAAATCCCGCAAGATGGCAAAATCAGACAACCAAACCTAGAAAATCAGGTTAAGCTCTGAACCATCTTTTTGACGATATCTTGTTTGGCAAAAAATGTCTCTATTTTCTCAAGTTATGAGCAAAAATGAACAATACCCCTAAAAGGGAAAGAAAAAGAGCCCTGGTGGCTCCTGAGGGAGGTGGCGCTGTTAGAGTAATAGTTTTTTGGGTTATTAATTAATTTATTTTGATCTAATTACTAACTCACATATTCACTCTAGTTGCTTAAGCCAACCTTAGGGTTTCATGATTCCTTTTTAAGGAATCACCTCTTTCTATTTCATAACAGATAATCATATTGTAATGCATTGTTCATAATAGAATATTGTTCTTTTGAATGTGCATATGATGCCTCTGGCTTTTTGGCCTCCATAGATTTTTCTTGCTTTCTGTTCTTTGCTTCTTCCATGTGACAGGGTTATGCATGCAGGTGTTCTTGGGAGATTAGGTTTCTACCTATTCTAACATGGTATCAGAGCCTTCTTGCGACTCTCTGTTCATGTTTTGTTGAAGTGTTTCAAAAATAGGAGGTTCTCTGTAGGATGACATTTTGGGCTCAAACGGACATCACCATTGAGCTCAGAGCACCCAAAAACCCCAGAATCCATATAAAACTTGTCGATTTTGGACAACGTGACTCTGAGGAATTTTTTTTTTGGTTTCCAGTGCTATATAGGCACAAAAATCGAGAAAAATAAAAAAAATCATTTTTTATGGTTTTTATGCGTTAAAAAATAATGTGGCCAGTGTTAATCAGATCATGCCGTCGCCGCACCACCGCGGCTCGGCCAGCGCCCGGCCCTCGCCGACTGCACCTCCCACTGGCCCTACGGGCTTCGCTAGCTCCTCCACCGCCCCGCCGACCCAGCACCTCCGGCGCCTCTGCTGGCTCCTCCGCTGCCCTGCCGGCCCAGCTCCTCCGGCGACCGCCCTCCTCTGCTGGCCTGTCAGCCCCGCCCAGCACCACCGCCCAACTCCGGCACCACCACCAGGCTCCGCCGCCCAGCAGGCTTTAGCCCCGCGAGCTTATCCTTGCCTAGCAGTGGTCACATGTGTGACCGGGAGCTCTGCTCTAGCCCCCTGCGCGCGCCATGCGCCCAGGGGCTAGGTTTTTTATCCCTAGGGGCTTAATTATTTTTTTTGGAGTCTTTTGACCCTCCCACGCTATTTTTTCTCTATCTGGAGCATACAGAGGTCTTTTTAACTTCTTTATATCGACGGAAAGCTCTTTCTGAGCTCTTTACGATGATCAAGGTTGGAGTTTTGAGTTCCACTATTTTGATAATGTTTTTTGCTGTGAAAGTCTGATGTCTATTTTTTGCCTTTCGAGAGTCATATCTTGCTCATCCAAACTTTGTTTTTGGCAAACCAGATATTGTCGAAAAGCTGGTTCAGTGAGTTTTTCAGTGGTAGGGGTCTTTTATTCAGATTCTTCTCCAGGTTCTTTCTCCTCCAAGTTTTTCACTTTCGCACTTTGACAAATTACTTGGATTCTATAGGTCTTGGGATCTTTTCTTCTGTTCTTCTAGCTCACTCTTCTTTCTGACTTTCTGAGCATTGTATGCTTCTCTTTTGTAGCATTCTCTTTTCTATAAATGCACTAAGATAAAGTGTCTTCTTTTACATATCTAGGATTTTGAGCACCTTGTTTTTGTTTATACTCGCACTCAGTTATAAAGTGCCATGGGGGGTTATGATGTTTTGCCTTATGTGCTCATCCACCTTTGTCAAGTGAGCGTACCTTCCATGATATTAGCCCATGCTATGTGTCTATGACACCGCCCTTTATCCTATGCTTGTACTTTTGTTGCACTGTTGGTGTTCCTGATTCTTCTTTTTGCAGCTATTTCTGGCATTGCATTTCAGTGTTCCTATCACCCCTCTCCCTGTTCAACATTATGGGGGGGTTCACCTGTTGGTCCTATTGCTTCCTTGGTTCAGTTGAGTGATCTATGTATTCAGTTCTTATTCCTATGTACTAGGCAGATGCAGTGGCTAGGCACTTATGCATTTCGATGAGATGGATCATCTACTATATAGACACTTGTTCATTCCTACTTTTGGATGTCACCTCTTCGATTGATCAACTCTTTAGACTTTGTCTTCTCTACCTGGTCATGCACTATTTCAGTGGGGGTTCCAGCAGTTACTTCTGACAGTGTTTATAGCTTCATGCTTCAGAGATGCTATACATGCTCTTTCTTGTTCCTTTCTTTGGGACTTTCCCTAGGTTGGAGGCTTTGTTTCCTTCATCTAGTTCATCTATTTTTGGGGTAGAGTTTTTCCCATTGGTTTTTCCCTATTTCCCCGCTTTACAGATATTTCTTGTACTTGGGTACCTGATTAGGCCTTTGTTGTCGGGACCCTTCTTTCCTACTTTCTGCAGTAGTCTCTTAGGTTTTTGTTCTCCCTAAGCTTATCTTAAGGGGGGGTGTTAGAGTAAAAGTCTTTTGGATTATTAATTAAATTATTTTGATCTAATTACTAACTCACCTATTCACTCTAGTTGCTTAAGCCAACCTTAGGGTTTCCCTTTTAGGGTTTTGTGATTCCTTTTTAAGGAATCACCTCTTTGTATTTCATAACATATAGTCATATTGTAATACATTGTTCATAATAGAAGATTATTCTTTTGAATGTGCATATGACGCCTCTGGCTTTTTGGCCTCCATAGATTTTTCTTGCTTTTTATTCTTTTATTCTTCTATGTGACAGGGTTATGCATGCAGGTGTTCTTGGGAGATTAGTATTCTACCTATTCTAATAGGCACGACCTGGAGGTGGGTTGGTGGCGCGCTGGACTAAGCTGCTGGTGGCACTAGCACTGGCCGCACGAGCCCATAGCTTGGTGAACCGAGCGCGGAGCTCAGCGAGCCCAACTAGTTGCTCGGTGAGTCAAGCCCGCTTGGTGAGATTGCCGACGGTGCTGCTCAGTGGTGGTCACTGGGCAGTGTGCGGGCGATCACTAGGCAGTGGGCCCAAAACCATTTTTTAAATTTTTTATTTTGAACTTTGACGATAATTTTTTTCATTTCAGTGCCCAGAAAATGGGCATGTGCAATTTTTTTTGGCCTTAGATGACAACTTCGCCAAATTGGACATGCCTTATATGGAAATAGAGGTTTTTGAGCATTTTGAGCACATCCATGAGGTCGGTTTGTGCCCAAAGTGCTCCAAATAAAAACTCCCCTCCAGATCTACACAAATACATATGAAAATTTGAAAACCTCAGCGCCCCAGAAAATCTTCAAAAAACCTAAGAACGAGATGCTCCAACAAGGCTTTGATACCATGTTAGAATTCAAATATTCATATTCCAATATCACCTACATCACAATACATGTCACAAAGGCAAATAATGGAGACAAAACTCACATAGATTTGAAAGATGAAAATATTCATTCAAAGAGAGAAATGAGAAAATTATAAAAGGATTGATAATTACAAAATGATCAATCCTAATAAAGGAGATCAAAACCCTAATAAAGTTGGAGAAACCTAGGTTGAATGAATAATTAATAAAAGAATTAATTATTGCATGCCTAAAGTTTAGCTTAAGTGAACTAGAGATAAAAAGGTGACTTAATAATTAAATCAATAATGATTTAATTAATGAGTGAAAATACCTTTTTATTCTAACAGAAGATTTGGATGAAACAAAACATAAAGTGGTTGAGCACGTGGAGCATCAAGCTTCAAGATTGTCAAAATACCAATGTGGAAATAAAGAAGTTTGTCATGGGTAAATTTTAGATTATCATGTGGTATAATAACATGGGTCAAAAAAGACACATTATATAGAATTGCTCGACCCCTCCCATGAGCATGGGTATAAGGCCTACCTAGGGATATATTAAAGGTAAGCCTAGAGTGTTGGTGGCTCACTTGAGAACGAGCTCACACCATCTCAGATGTGAGATAGGTAGATGGCAAAGACCCAAAGAGGTGTGGGAGGAGAGGATTAGCAAGTTTTGAAAAAAAGGTGTGATTGAGACTTAATGACACTTTATTTTTGAGTGCATGACTTATGAGGACATTCAGGCTCATTACAAGGTCATCTTGAAGGTTGGCATTATGTACAGTTTATTTGAGGAGGATAAGATCAAGCAGACTGCTAGTTTGTATGTCAAGATTCACAGCAGGAGATCGGATATGGAAAAGACGATGGAGTTAGTATTGTGTGATGAAAATGTGTCACACTTATATGAATCATTCCATTCAAGGTTACTCAAGAATGAGGCCTCAAATATCGACTCATAGCTCTCTAGTCATGGAGTGCAAAGGTTTGTAATGGAGGCCCTCAGATTGACCTAGTTTGTGCCCCTGCAAGTACACCATAAAACAAGAGATTCAAAGAGGAAAAGCAAGAATGTTAGTCTCCATAATCATCAAGTATGCATGCAAATGAGAATGGAAACTATCCTATATGATAACAAATGCATAAAAGGAAACTAATCTATATGATAACAATCCATAAAAGGAAACTAATCTATATGATAACAATGCAAGATTATTCTATGAAAGGAAATACAAATGCAAGATTAATCTATGAAAGGAAATATGAATTTAATCTAAAATGCAAATGCAAAGTAATCTAAATGGATTGTCATGAATGCATGAGAGAAGAAGACAAGAAGATAGAAGTTTCAATATCCAAGCTTAAGTGCTCAAATTCTCCTCCAAAGTTGCTCTCCAAACCTGCAACATAACAATAAAAACCTGGGATGCTCAAATGAGAATGAGAGGCTTCCTTATATAGAATAATGGACGGTGAAGATTAAGAGGCTTTTAAAGCAATGGTGGAGATTAAATCTTGGTTGATCCATGCGCTTTAAATCTTCAAGAGGCAAAATCAAAGGCTTATGATTAAGAGGCAAAAAATCCCACCACTTAGGAAAGTGTGGAGAAAAATAAATTTTCATTTAATTTTATTTGATTTATTTCCTTGTTTTCATCAAAAAAGAGCTTTAAGTGGGGATTTTATTTATTTAATTAAAAGATGAATTTTTAATTAAATAAGATAATATTATTTAATTAAAAGAGAGATTTTAAAACAAGATAAAATCATTTAATTAAAAGAAACATTTTTAATTAAATAAGATTATTTTATTTATTTAAAAGGTATCTTAATTAAATAAGATAATATTATTTAATTAAAAGAGGGATTTTAAAATAAGATAAAATCATTTAATTAAAAGAAAGATTTTTCTTTTAATTAAATAAGATCATTTTATTTATTTAAAAGGGATATTAATTAAATAAGATAATATTATTTAATGAAAAGAGGGATTTTAAAATAAGATAAAATCATTTAATTAAAAGAAAGATTTTTCTTTTAATTAAATAAAATTATTTTATTTATTTAAAAGGGATATTAATTAAATAAGATAAAATCATTTAATTAAAAGGGATTTTCCTTTAATTAAACAATATTGTTTTATTTAAGAGATATTTTCTTTTAATTAAATAAGACTATTGATGAAGTGATCAAACCTTAGGAAATATTGAAATAATTGAATTAATTACGATTTGATCAAGAAAATTGATTTGAATTGAAAATGTTGCAAAGCATTGATTCAGGATTTTGATAAATTGATAAAATGATAAATGGGGCCCATAGTCTAGGCGACCATTTTAGGGTGCATACATTTGCCCCTCTTTGACTAATGTGTGATCATTCTGGGAACACATGTAGTCAAAGAATGCATTTGAAGTGTGAGATCAATTTGGGATCACAGAACAACACAGACATCAACACCGTTGTAAATAAGTAATTGACATCAGAACAAAGATAAGCCGATTGAAAAAGAGACAAGGTCAACACCATTGTAAATAAGTAATTGACATGTCCAAGATAAGAATCTTAAGCAAGGTTGATATGATTGATAAAGCTGAATCAATGATTGAAGTTTGATAGGTACTGCCCCCTCGTGATCGAAATCAAAATGAGATAGAGGAGAAATAACAAATTGATAAATTTGATCAAATCAAACTAAAGATAAGGTTCTTGATGTAAGATAAAAGATATAAGGGTCACAGAACTAAGGTAGATCATCAAGCATGAAAGATTATGCCCCAAGGTTGAATTAGAAGAGAAGAAGTGGGGTGAAAGAGAATGGAAGATAGAAGTTTGGCAGAGGTGGAAAGAAATGGAGAGAAGAAAGAGAATTTGTCTTAAGAAAGAGAATGCCCCAAAATCAATCAATTGTTTAAGATAATAAAAAAATTGATTGAGATCACGAAAGAAGATAAGGAAATGAAGATTAGAACATGATCACAATTGATTAAAAGTCCACAAGAAAGATGAAGGAAAACCCTCTCAAACTCATAATGCAGCCTAAAAATGCAAACTAACATGAAGTCTAACAATGCAAGCTACATGAAAATGCAAAGGTGTACTTGCAA